>CAUYQV010149470.1:0-16979 GCA_963574575.1 Galagoides demidoff
GGGCGCCTGTGGTCCCAGCTACTTGGGAGGCAGAGGCAGGAGACTCGCTTGAGCCCAGGAGTTGGAGGTTGCTGTGAGCTGTGATGCCATGGCACTCTACCCAGGGGGATAGCTTGAGGCTCCATCTCAAAAAAAAAAAAAAGAAAAGAAAATGGCCAGCACTTTCTAAGTGGCTCTCTGCTTTCCACCTGGAATTTGTGTTTGCTTCTTTGTGAAAGGAAGACATGGCTTACCCTGAGGCTTGCTTTCAAAGACTGGTAGAACAAATAATAAGGTGGAATGAATGATGAGAAATTACTTGAGTTTGTCCTGAGAGTGGAAAGGAGGAAGGAGGGAGGAAAAGGGGCATACCCAACCACCATGCTGAGTTCTTGGAATTTACTGGCATGGTCAGGATGTTTATTATTTTTGTTGTTTTGAGAAAGGGAAAATCATTCTTTCCTTTTGGGAGTCCTCTTTGGATTCACTAAAATCTTTAAATTTGCTTCCCAGAGACAGTTTTGTATATCTAGGTAAAGTTCTTAAATTACTTTCTTCCCCTACTAAATTGGGCTTCTCCTCCTCTACCTAGCATTAAATATCCAATGTCTCTGTGACCAGAAAGATTGAAATGCCACTTCTCTCTCTCTAGACAGAAACTGGGGTAGACTGAGGATACTAGCTCCCAATCTAATGTAGTATCAGGAGCAATGATCTCAATCCTTTGTAGGCCTGTGTGAGCCCAAGGATTGATTGATGGACATGTTATTCTCTGCCTGATAGGCTGAAGGAAAAGGGGTATAAGAAAGGAAATAGAAGAATAATTTCAAGGACAAAGGACTGTCTGCTGAGGATTGGAGTAGTTTATGCCAGGCCCACACAAGTAACAGCCTGGAACTCTGTCAGTAGAGAGTAGAACTGGTGAAATTTTGCTTTTGCAAATGTAAACCAATGTTGTGAATTTATTGAGCCCAATTGATAGCTAAGAAACAGAAAATCACTTTATTTTCTCTCCTATGACCACCATGCAGATGTTCTCTGCTCACCCTCCATCTGCTTCTGTAGTCTGACCATGCTCAAGTAACAAAGATGAGTCTTATATTGAAGATTGTGACTCTTCTATGCATATTAAAAAACCCAATAGGGTGGTACCTGTGGCTCAAAGGAGTAGGGCACTAAGTCTCATATGCTGGAGGTGGCAGGTTCAAACGCAGCCCCTGCCAAAAAAAAAAAAAAAAGAAAGAAAAATTTAAAAAACCCAATAATTTGAAAAAAATACTATTTTCTTTTTGTAATTACTATTTTAGGGGGAAACTTAAAACCTATGCAAATATCTTATTTTTGCTTACATTTTCAACATGGGTTCTAACAGATTTTCTGTTTGTCTCCTTCATTTTACACGTATTAATGGGAATTCTGTAAGAATCATCTCTTCTCTCCCATTTATTCACTCATTTGTATCAGTATGGATTCACAAATATTTATGTTATTTGAGGACTCTGATCCGATGGGTTATTTATTTGCCCAGGTTGTTCTAACTTCACCCACGTAAGAGCTCTTTCTGGACGATGCTTAAGCCCTTTCAACGTTGCTTTTCATTTTTGTTTTTTGGATTTCAGCACTTTCTTGCTTTCTAGTACCACAAGGTGCCCCAGGCTCATTTTGTATTTTCTCTGCCCAAACCTGGAGAATAAAGGAGCCATCTCTGGGTGCTAGGTGTGTGCTCATTGCTTCTGGGTGTCGTCACGTCTATTCCATTCCAGTGTCAAAAGGTAGTAAATACATGTAGTATAGAGTCCAAGCTCATATACGTCAACATTTATTTCTGTTTCTGTCCATGTGTTTATAAAACAAAAACCACAAGTCTTTGCAACTCTAATTCAGCACCATAGGATTCATTCTAGCTGTCTCCCTTCCCTTAGCTGTAATAGTAAGAAACCTCTCTCATTATAATAATTTGCTCATTTGTTCAATCCTAGTTACATATAAATTATTTTGGACTTCCTAAAGCATACTTATGTGAGAGATGGATTTGCCAGCTACTAATGGAATAACAGGGTCTGTACACGTTTTTTTTACTCTTTCAGTATCTACTCAAAACATCTTCCAAAGTGATGTAGCTCTGCTCCTTTTTTCCCTGTTTTTTTTTTTTTTTTTTTTTTGGTATGCTTCTGTGATCCATCTGTAACACAGTTGCATTCATTTCCTTAGTCTTCATTCCATCTTTCATTCCACAGGTTGATTTTTTTTTTTTTTTTTTGTGAGACAGAGCTTCAAGCTGTTGCCCTGGGTAGAGTGCCCTTACATCATAGCTCACAGCAACCTCCAACTCCTGGGCTCAAGTGATTCTCCTGCCTCCACCTCCCCAGTAGCTGGGACTGCAGGTGCCCACCACAACACCCATCTATGTTTTGGTTGTAGCCGTCATTGTTGTTTGGTGGGCCCGGGCTGGATTTGAACCTCCCAGCTCAGGTGTATGTGGCTGGTGCCTTAGCTGCTTAAGCCATAGGCACTGAGCCTGCATGTTGATTTTTTTTTTAAGTTACATTCAATGAAATTCAGTCTTTATGGGTCACAGTTCTATGAATTTGGACATATGCATAGAGAGGGGTATCCACCACCACAGTTTGACAGAGAACAGTGCAACACTCCCCAAATTTCTATATGCTGCTTTTTTATAGTCAACCCTTCCTCCCACTCTTTCCAGCCCATAGCAACTAGTGATATGTTTTCTGTCTCTATAATTTACCTTGTCAAGAGTGTCATGAGGGAAAAATGCTGGTTCCCTACCAGGTAACAGAAATACTGTACTAGCGTAGAGTACTCAGCACAATTGTTACAAAGTAGACTAGGCAGGTACCAAGAGAACTACTGGACCAAGGAAGAGTACCCAGAACTTCCTTAAGTGCCTCAATACTTCCTGCCTTGAGATGGCTGGCATAGACTGGCCCTGGCTACTTCAGAGTTGCTGGCTGTCCTGAAATGCCCTTTAGCTAATTGCAATACTGAAATCCCTGTCTAGTGGAAAACTGTGATATCATTAACATAACATGGGTTGCCCAACAGCTTAAGATGATGGTAGTGTGCCTGCTGGATTTGTTTCACTGTGAACAAACAAAGATACAATGTAAAAACTTTGCATCATTACTCATTAGGAAGAGATCTAAAGCAACACCACAGGGTAGGCAGATGCAGATTTTGCTAGCAAAAAGCTCCCAGAAAAGAAATTCTTGTGCTGTCCAGGAGCAAGTGCCCTAGTTAAGTAACTTCTAATATACTCATCTAACTGGCCAAACTGGATTTGTCAGTCATTTTCTGATTTATCAGTTCCCTCTCAAACTGGATTTGTCGGTCATTTCCTGATCTATCAGTTCCCTCTCCTTTTCTATACTGTCCCAGGATTTTCTCAAAACATTAAATCTCCTCACTTAGCTAAGTGCGCTTAGGATTCATCCATGATAATATATGATGTTCTCCTTTTTTACTTCTTGAGATAGAGTCTTGCTCTGTCATCTAGACTAGAATGCAGTGGCATTGTCATAGCTCACCGCAGCCTTAAATTCCTGGGCGCAAGGGATCCTCTTGCCTCTGCCTCCCCAGTAGCTGGGACTGACTACAGGTCCCACCATCACCCCTCGCTAATTTTTCTATTTTTTGTAGAGACAGGGTCTTGCCCTTGTTCAGGCTGTTCTCAAACTCCTGGCCTCAAGCAATCCTCTTGCTGAGGCCTCCCAAAGTGCTACAGGCATGAGCCACTATGCCCAGCCAGTTTGTTCCTTTTTATTTCTGAGTAGTAGTCCATTGTACAGATGTAGCACTGTTTATCCCATTTGCCAATTGGAGTTGTTTCCTATTTGGGGCAATTATGAATAATTTTTATAAATGTTCACTTATAATTGGTATATATGTTTCCATTTATCTTTGGTAAATATCTAGGATTGCTGGATCACAAGGTGGGTCACCATGCCTGGTGATTTTCAAATCTTTTTTTTTTTTTTCTAAGACAGAGTCTCACTTTGTCACCCTTGATAGAGTGCCATGGTGTCTTGGCTCACAGCAACCTCAGACTCTTCAGCTCAAGCAATTTGCCTGTCTCGGCCTCCCAAGTAGCTATGTCTACTGCACCCACCACAACACCCAGCTGTTTTTAGAGATGAGGGGGATGGGGTCTTGCTCTTGCTCAGGCTGGTTTTGAACTTGTGAGCTCAGGCCTTCTGCCCTCCTTGGCCTCCCAGAGTGCTGGGATTATAGGCAGTTGAAAAACATCCGCCAGTCATGGTGGCTCACACCTGTAATCTTAGCACTCTGGGAAGCGGAGGCAAGTGGATCACTTGAGATCAGCCTGAAAAAAGTGAGACCCCATCTCTACTTAAAACGGAAGAATTATCTGTGTGTGAGCGGTGCATACCTATAGTCCCAGCTACTACCCTATAGTCTATAGATGGGCTGGGAAGTTAGGGGAGATATACAAGGAAGTTAGGGAAAACAGGTAAGGAAGAAAGGGGAGAGAGGCAAGAGAGTTGTGGGAGGCATCCAGGGCATTTGGGGAGACACAAACAGAGGGGATACAGGAAAAAGAGGGAGCAGAGGCGAGGAAAGGCAGGAATGGAGATAGGCAAGAAAGTTATGGGAAGTTAGGGTAGAGAGGGAAAACGGCCAAGTAATTTAGGAGAGACAGCCTAGGAAGTTAGGGAAGACAGGAAAGGATGAGGGATGGAAGACAGGCAAAAAAGATAGGACAGATAGGCAAAAAAAAGAAAAAAAGAAAAAAATGAGGGAGATAGGCAAGGAAGTTAGAGAAGATATGCAAGAACGTGAGAAGAGGGCTCAGCACCCGTGGCTCGTTGGTTAGGGCGCTGGCCACATACACCACGGCTGTTGGTTTGAACCGGCCCAGGACTGCTAAACAACAATGACAACTGTAACAAAAAAATAGCCAGGTGTGACAGGCGCCTGTAGTCCCAGCTACTTGGGAGGCTGAGGCAAGAGAATCGCTTAAATCTAACAGTTTGAGGTTGCTGTGAGCTATGATGCCACAGCACTCTACCAGGGGTGATATAGTGAGACTCTGTCTCAAAAAAAAAAAAAAACACCCCAAAACATGAGAGGAGACCCTTAAGGAAATAAGGAAATGTTAGGTAGATAGCTGTAAATCTGGCTCACTGGGAAGAGCCAGACAAGGAAGACAAAGGCGAGGTCCCCCAGGCCTCCATCTTTATGCCTCCCACGTTAATTTTGTCCCAGGAGATTGTTCACACCTGGGGAGCAGGGACATCTTATCAATCAATCAGAACTTAGTGTGCCAACTGCAAAAGGATATGGAAGACTCTCTAGGCTAGCAACAGATATGTCTTTTTTTTTTTTTTTTTGGACAGTCTTACTCAGTTGCCCCAGGCTAGAGTGCTGTGTCACAGCAACCTCAAACTCCTGGGCTCAAGGGACTTCTCCTCTGCCTCAGTCTCCGGAGTAGCTGGGACTACAGGTGACTACCACAATTTTCTATTTTTAGCAGACAGGGGTCTCAATCTTGCTCAGGCTGGTCTTGAACTCCTGAACTCAAGGGACCGCCCCCCCCCCAACACTGCCCCCTCCCTGGCCTCCCACAGTGCTAGGATTACAGGCGTGAGCCACCTCACCTAGCCTACAATAGAGTCTTAAAGGTGACCTAGAAAGGCCTTAAGACTATCAGGTCATGAGATACTGTGCTTGAAGTAGTAGGTGCACCAAAATGTCCCGTGGTTCCAGCGTCGGTTTTGGCTACCACATTGCCTTTTTTTCACCCAAAGGTTGGTTCTATCACGTAGAATATGTTTGTAAAGCTATTAACCAAGGTGGTCTTACCGTCGGTAGCTGTCAGAGAGAAAGGCAGTGCACTAATTGTCACACAGAAGAAAGTACCTGATAAGTTATTGGATTCCAGCACTGTGACCCACTTATTCAAGATAACCCAAAACAGGCAGTTCGTGGGAAGCCGCGGTGCGGGCAGCGGCCAAGGCAGCCAGCGGGATTCCGGAGCAGACCCGGAGGCTCTGCGGGACCAGTCACACCGAGTCGCCCGAGGCACTGCCCACGCTCCGCCGCCCAGACCAGCCAGCGCCGAGCATCTCCCGCGGCGGTCACTCTTTGGAGCCAGGAGCGGGGGAAGCCCAGTGCCGTAGACCCCCGGCCCCGAGTACAGCCTCTCCCCGCCGCCAAGACCACCATGACCCGCTTCAACAAGGGCCCTTCCTACGGCTCTCGGCCGAGGTCAAGAACAGGATTGCTTCCAAGTATGATCATCAGGCTGAAGATCTTTGCAATTGGCTAGAGGAGGTGATGGGTATAAGCATGGGGACCAACTTCCAGCTGGGTCTGAAGGACGGTATTATTCTCTGCAGCCAGGCTCCGTGAAGAAGGTCAACGAGTCCTCCTTAAATTGGCCTCAGTTGGAGAATATTGGCAACTTTATCAAAGCCATTCAGGCTTAAGGGATGAAGCCACATGACATATTTGAAGCAAAGGACCTTTTTGAGAATGGAAACATGACCCAGGTTCAGACCACTCTGGTGGCTCTTGCAGGTCTGGCTAAAACAAAAGGATTCCACTCAACCATTGCCATTGGGGTTAAGTATGCAGAAAAACAAATAAGGCCTTTTGATGAAGGAAAATTAAAAGCTGGCCAAAGTGTAATTGGTTTGCCGATGGGAGCCAGCAAATGTGGCAGCCAGGCAGGTATGACAGCCTGGGACTAGGAGGCATCTTTATGATCCCAAAATGCAAACTGACAAACCTTTCGAACAGACCATGGGCACTAACGAGGGAGCCAGCCAGGCTGGGATGTTAGCACCAGGCACCAGAAGAGATATCTATGACCAGAAGTGCACATTACAACCTGTGGACAACGTAACAATTTCTCTACAGATGGGAACCAACAAGGTCGCTTCCCAGAAAGGAATGAGTGTATATAGGCTTGGGCAGCAAGTATATGACCCCAAATACTGTGCTGCTCTAACAGAACCTGTCATTCACAATGGAAGCCAAGGAATGGGAACAAATGGGTCAGAAATCAGTGATAGTGATTATCAGGCAGAATACCCAGATGAGTATCATGGCAAGTACCAAGATGACTACCCCAGAGATTACCAATATGGCTACCAAGACATTGATTATTAGACGCACACAGAGTGGCCCAGTATTTAGTCCATTGTTGTTATTCACTGAGAACCAAGCTAGCCTTGAGTAATTTTTATCTTGTCTTCCTAAAACACTATTATGCTTATTATACTTAATAAAAGAAATTGCCTTACATACATTCCTTCTTCCTTTTTCTGCCTGTTCCCTAAATAGTTGCCTTCTAGTGCTGTAAAAGTTAAATCCTACAGCATAACCAATAACTCACATATGAAGTAAAAAGGAATTCTGTAAAAGGGGAGTACTCTTGTATAGCCAATTCTTTTGTTAAAGATCAATGCATTTTTACAATCTAAAACTGGTATTTTCAAACAATAGGAGACTTTTTTTTTTACAGTTTATCTGGTTTCTACATGGAAGACTAAATAAACCCAGGCTTATTGCTAAATGGGGTCTTTGCCAACTAAATATAAGATGCCGCATTTTTAGAAATTTGCCATATGAATGTTTCTATAGTATTGTTTGCTAATTTTTTTTTTTTTTTTGAGACAGAGCCTCAAGCTGTCCCCCTGGGTAGAGTGCCATGGCATAGCTCACAGCAACCTCCAACTCCTGGGCTCAAGCAAGTCTCCTGCCTCCACCTCCCAAGTAGCTGGGACCACAGGCGCCTGACACAACACCTGGCTATTTTTTTTTTTTTTTTTTGGTTGCAGCCATCATTGTTGCTTGGTGGGCCTGGGCTGGATTTGAACCCGCCACCTTAGGTGTATGTGGCTGGCGCCTGAGCCTTGTTTGCTAATTTTTAAGTAAAGTCATGATCAGTGTGCAAAAATAAATAAATAAATAAATAAATAAAATAAAAAATTACCAAAAACATTGGCTGTGTGATGATAGTAGTGACAGCTGACAGCAGATCCCAGGTACAGAGGGCGCGCTATGAGGCAGCTAATTGGAAATACAGTATGGCTATGAGATTCCCATGGACATGCTATGTAAAAGAATTGCTGACATTTCTCAGGTCTACATACAGAAAGCTGAAATGAAGCCTCTTGGTTGCTGTATGATTTTAATTGGTATAGATGAAGAACAAGGCCCTCAGGTGTACAAGTGTGATCCTGCAGGTTACTACTGTTTAAAGCCACTGCAGCAGGAGTTAAACAAACTGAGTCAACCAGCTTCCTTGAAAAAAAGTGAAGAAGAAATTTGATTGAACATTTGGACAGTGGAAACTGCGATTACATGCTTGTCTACTGTTCTGGCAATTGATTTCAAACCTTCAGAAATAGAAGTTGGAGTAGTTACAGTTGAAAATCCTAAATTCAGGATTCTTACAGAAGCAGAGATTGATGCTCACCTCGTTGCTTTAGCAGAGAGAGATTAAGCATTATTAGTTTACCAAATCTGTGATGCTACCTGTCTGCATGTTTGGAACTAACAGACCAACACTGTGGAGGCCCTTGGACTGAGAAAGGAAGCTCTCCCACTCCTCCTCCTGCTATGAAGTGGTTAGGGGTCTGGATACATAAAAACAATCCTTTTGGAAAAAACTATCATGTCATTAGTGTAAATCTGCACTGTGGTCCATACCCCTCAATGGGCTCTCAGAGAGGCTCATGGGTGCTCCACGTGTGCAGTAAAACGCAGGTTTCAAGGTGACCTCTGAACCATGAGGTAGGCCCGATCCAGACACTATAAAATAGTATTGGCAGCCATGACCTATGGCTTTTCTTTGTTGTGACTTGGACCCCATTCACTCTCTATGGCAAATGTATCTTGCTCTGTAAGCCTGTATCTTACTGTTACTCTGGAAACCTATTTTTCCCTTTCTTAATAAACTTTGTTTCACACTTGCCTTACCTTGGGGTGTCTGGTTATTTTTTGACCAAGAGTGTTCCAAGAACTGAGGACCCAGACAGTTGCTCGAAACCCGGTGCAGGCCTTAAAACCCAACATAGGGGCAGGCAAGGAAGTTGGGGTGACAGGCAGAAAGTTGGAAGACATAGGCAATGTTAGGCAATGTAGACAAGAAGGAAAGAGGCAAAGGTGAAAGGGGAGAAAGGCAAAAAAGATAGGGAGCCAGGCAGGGAAAAATAGTGGAGAAAGGCCAGGAGAAAAGTGAGACTGGCGAGAACAGGAGAGAAAGGTAAGGAATTTAGGTGAGACAGGCAAGAAAGTTAGAAGGGAGGAAGACAGTCTAGGAAGGGAAGGGAAACAGGTATAGAATGGAGAAAAACAGGCAAGGACAGGCGGGGAGACAAGAAAAAAGGGGGGAGGTGAGGAACTTACAATAGAGAGGAAGTTAGTGGACACAGGCAAGGAAGGGTGTGGAGACAGACAAGGAAATTAGCCCATAGCTCAGTGAATAGGGCGCCAGCCACATACACCCAGGCTGGGGGGGGTTGAGATCGGCCCGGGGCCTGCTAAACAACAATGAAAACTGTAACCAGAAAATCGCTGGGCATTGTGGTGGGCACCTGTTGTCCCAGTTATTCGGGAGGCTGAGGCAAGAGAATCATTTAAGCCCAGGAGTTTGAGGTTGCTGTGAGCTGTGACATCAGGGCACTTTACCCGGGGCAACACAGTGAGAACGTCTCAAAAAAAAAAAAAAAAAAAAAAAGGAAAGGAAAAGAAGAGAGAGGCCAAAAAAGGGGGAGAAACAGGAGAAGCAACTAGGGGAGCTAGGCAAGGAAGGAATCGTCTATTATGTATCAAGCACTGTCCTAAAGAATTACATACCATAAACATCACTTCATAAAATGCTTTCAACTCTTTAAAACTAGAAAGTGTATTTTATGAAAAACTTTCTACATTGTCCTTTTTATTTTTTGTTTATTTTTATTTATTATTTTTAGAGACAGAGTCTTCTTTGTCGCCCTCAGTAGAGTGCCATGGCATTATAGCTCACAGCAACCTCCAGCTCTTGAGTTCAGGCAATTCTCTTGCCTCAGCCTCCCTTCCTAGTAGCTGGGACTATAGGCACCCACCATAATGCCCGGCTATTTTTTTGTTGCTGTTTGGCTGCAGGTGAGTTGGAACCCGCCCCGCTTGGTACTTGGGACCTGCGCCTTACTCTCTGAGCCACAGGCTCCGCCCTACATTGTCCTTTTAAAAAATAGTATTTTCTAACTGATGTAAAAACATCATTGATTGGCTCCTGTTCATAGAAAGGCCATTGCAATGCACTGATACAGAGGAGACACAATGTATTCAGTAGAGATGTTTCTAGTTGGGTAACTGTACATTACAGTAATGAACATAAAAGTGACATGCCAAGACCAGCCTGAGCAAAAGCGAGAGAACCTGTCTCTACTAAAAATAGAAAAACTGAGGCAATGGCTCAGCGCCTGTGGCTCAAGTGGCTAAGGCACCAGCCACATACACCTAAGGTGGCAGGTTCGAATCCAGCCCGGGCCGCCAAACAACAATGATGGCTGCAACCAAAAAATAGCCAGGCGCTGTGGTGGGCGCCTGTGGTCCCAGCTAATTGGGAGGCGGAGGCAGGAGATTCGCTTGACCCCAGGAGTTGGAGGTTGCTGTGAGCTGTGATGCTAGGGCACTCTACCCAGGGGGACAGCTTGAGGCTCTGTCTCAAAAAACCAAACCAAAACAAAACAAAAAACAGAAAAACTGAGGCAAGAGGATCGCTTGAGCCCAAGAGTTGGAGGTTGCTGTGAGCCATGATGTCACAGTACTCTACCCAGGGCGACAGCTTGAGACTGTTTAAAAAAAAAAAAGTGATATGCCAAAGACAGCCAAGAGCTAGATTGTGTGGTGCTGATTGCCTGTCCCTGGGTAACCAGAACCGAAAGACAGGCGCGCCTACGGCTGCTGCGGGATGAGCCTTGATCTGGTGTAGAATTCAGCGAAGTTGCATAGGATTTTACCGTTTTCCAAGTGCGTTAGACACATTACTCATGCGATAGTTATGACTCTATTACATAGGTGCAGAAATGCGCCGGGCAAAGATTCACCTTCATTGGGCGATTTGCCCAAGGTGACACACACAGTCCTAATGACCCGCCGAGCACAGAGCGTGAGATCTCAGACTCAGACCCTTCCAGTCCAGGGATGGGCCGACCCTTTCCCAGAAAGATGATGAAACAGGAAATAGCCGCACAGTAAAATAAATTCGGGCAAATGGGAGCCAAATTATCCCACCGCCCTCTTTAATCCAAAGCCTTAAGGTGTCCCCTCCCAGGCGGGTGGGGCTCCCCAGAGCAAGTGAGAGGGTGCGGCTACGTCCCAGATTTTCAGCCAGGTCCGCTACGGGGCGGGGCGGGGGCGGGGCCGAGCTCGGGGAGGGGCTTCTAGCAGCAGCCCGCGGAGCCCGCGGCTGTCCCCGTGAGTGAGCAACGGCACTGCTAGCCATGGCGAGCAGCGGGACCTCGACCAGCAGCGGCGCGGCCGGACGGCCGCTGCACTCGGCGCAGGCGGTGGATGTGGCCTCGGCCTCCAATTTCCGGGCCTTCGAGATGCTGCACATACACCTGGACCTGCGGGTCGAGTTCGGACCGCCGGGGCCGGGCCCTGGGAGCCGGGGACTGAACGGCACCGCGGTCCTGGATCTGCGCTGCTTGGTGCCCGAGGACGCCGCCGAACTGCGGCTCGACTCGCACCCGTGCCTGGAGGTGACCGCGGTGGCGCTGCGGCGGGAGCAGCCCGGCTCCGAGGAGCCTCCCGCGGAGCCTGTGTCGTTCCATACTCGGCCCTTCTCGCACTATGGCCAGGCCCTGTGCGTGGTGTTCCCGCACTCCTGCCGCGCCGGCGAGCGCTTCCAGCTGCTTCTCACCTACCGCGTCGGGGAGGGACCCGGGGTGAGTGTGTCCCAGGAACCCAGCCCTGGCCGCACCCCTCGCTCGCCCGCTTCCCGCCGCCCTTCCGGCCGGGGAGAAACCTCTGGATCGGCGCCTTCTCCACCCTGGAGGAGGGAAGGGAGAAGTCCTCGCAGCGCTTCCCTGGGGGAGGGGGGCGTTCCGAGCTCCCCTGTGCACCGCTCCTCGGCCTCGGGGTGTCAGCACCCTGCGTTCCTTCCGGGTGCGTGGTGCCCCTCCTGAGCTCTGGCGGCTCTAGCTACCGAGCTGTGCACCATTTATCCTTTCCATTCTGCCTGCCTTTCCTCCCTGGCCTTTGTGACTTGTCTAGATTAGCCCATATCCCGGTTCATCGTCGCCGGCGTACTTAATATCCTACGTGGCTTTCTGAATAATGAACTCTTCATACGGTTTAACTTAATACTAGCTCAGATTTGGGGGCCTAGGTCCTTGATAATTAGCTGCTTTACTTCTGCATTTTGGTGACCCAAGACACAGTCGGCTAATTAGCTGAGTGCTGACTCAGTCCTTTGTTCTTTAGGCCCTTCCAATTCCTTGTCTTGTAACAACTCTGAAGCCTTAGTAATTATTTTTGTTTTCTTCTGTGAAGTCTTGGATTTGATTAGCAAAATAATTTGAGTAGAAGAACTGCAATTAGGGCGTTCTAGGCTTTATAGTAGCGTGGCCTTGTCACTATTGGTTGATTCTTCAATCTTAAATTTTTTTTGGAGGGAGGGAATATTGGAAGTAGGATGGGAGGTTATGTGGCCTACAACTAACTGTTAAGAGAAAATCCTTCATGGAGAATCCTCAGGCTGTGGTCTCTAGTTGTTAAGTCACAAGTTTCACAGTAGTATGCTTGTCTACAGTTGAAATTTGCTTATCTGGCTAACAATTCTTTAATCTTAGACTGGCTCAAAGAGCAGTTCTATTTCTATCTGTCACCATTGGGGAACTACTTGAACCTTGTGATAGAAATTGTTAGGAAAATGAAAGTCCAAAGCACATGATGAGGCGGGGCTGGGTGGCTCACGCCTGTAATCCTAGCACTCTGGGAGGGTGAGGCTGGTGGATTGCTTGAGCTCACGAGTTCAAGACCAGCCTGAGCCAGTTCAAGACCATCTCTTAAAAAAAAGGGGGGGGGGGAATAGCCAGGTGTTGTGGCAGCTGCCTGTATCCTAGCTACTTGGGAGGCTGAGGCAAAAACATCACTTGAACCTAAGAATTTGAGGTTACAATGAACTATGATGCCACAGCACCCTACCGAGGGTGACAAAGTGAGACTCTGTCTCAAAAATAGAAAATAAAAACCAAAGCACATGATCATACATCTAAGGCAAAGGAAAATTCCAGTAACCTGTGGGGAAACATAACCTCTGTAAATATATCTGGTTGCTCTGTTATATTCTGGTTCCTGATTTTTGGCAGGAACCAGAAATTAAGTAGGATGACTGGAAAAATTGAGCCGTCCCTGTATTTGTCCACTAAAAATGGCACCTCCACTTAAATATCATAACTGAATAGTTTTGATTTAAGACAGAGTGGCAGAGCTCTGCACTTTAGAAAGTGCTGTCCTTTGCACTGTGACGGTCCTCATTCCTTCCCCTCTTCTCATTGTCCCCATTCCAGTCAGTTCTCACCTTGATTGCTGTAGGTAGCACCCAAAGAGTATGTACTACCAGGCTCTTTCATTCTATTAGCCACATGTCATCTGAAACAAACAAAAAACTCCAGGAAAAGTAATGGATAAGGAATTTTGATGGCGGTATGATGGCTAGTATTTATTAAGATGTGCCAGTGCTAATCTCAGTGCTTGAAATAAGTTAAATGAGTTGTCTTTACTTAAGTGCCCAGTATGGGGGCTGGTACATAGTAATCTATAATTGTGTACTCTATAAGTAGTAATCTATAAGTGTGCCAACTTTTTTTTAAATTAATACGCTTTATTTTAGAGTTTTGTTGTTGCTGGGTTTTTGTTTTTTTGAGGGAGTCTTACTCTGTCATCCTGAGTTGAGTGTCATGCTTTAAACTCTTGGACTCAAGAGAGCTTCTTGCCTTAGCCTCCTGTGTAGCTGGGACTACAGGCACCTGCCACAATACCTAACTAGTTTTTTTGTTTTCTATTTTTAGTAGAGAGGGAGTCTTGCTCTTGCTAAGGCTAGTTTTGAACTCTTGAGCTCAAGCAATCCACCTGTCTCAGCTTCCCAGAGTACTAGGATTACAGGCGTGAGCCACCTCAACTGACCTAATAGGCGTTATTAAAAAAAAAAAAAATAACAGAAAAATTGACTGGATAGTACAAAGAATTCTCATATATAATTTAGTACTCCCTTCGTACACAGACACACACACACAAACACACAGAATTTCCCCCTTGCTGCCATTTTATGTGTATATTATTATGATACATTTGTTATAATTAATGAACCAGTACTGATACATTGTTACTAACTGAAGTCTTTAGTTTTTCAAATTTCTTTTCCTGTTCCAGGATCTCATGTGAAGTACCACATTATATTTAGCTGTCATGTCTTCTAACGTTCCTCTTGAGGCTGTGACAGTTCTCAAACTTGGCTTGTTTTGGATGCCCTTGATAGTTTTAAAGAGTGTTGGTCAGGTATATTGCAGGATGCCCCTCTATTGGAATTTGTCTGGTGTTTATTTTATTGGACTGGGATTATGGGTTTTTGAGCAGAAATTCACCAAGGTAAAGTGCCATTTTCATCTTCGTATTGAGAGTACATGGTATCCGTATGACTTATGACAGTCAGTGTTGACTTCGATCACCCGGCAGAGGTAGTGTTTTCAGCTTTCTCCACTGTGAACTTTTCCTCCTCTCTTTCCAAACAGTGCTGTACTCTTGGGAATGAGACTAATTAAGTTTTTCACACACAAACAACTCAAGCAAAGGAAAACCCAGCATCCCAACTGCAGCTTCCATATATAGCCTCTGATAATAGGTCTCAGATACCTCTGTGTTCAACGCCCTTCATTAAACGTGCCCTGGCATGCCTCCCACCACTCTGTCTCTAGAACCTACCACTAATTCTCAGAGTCTGCAGCCATTTCTGCCTCTGCTCATGTTGCTGCTCATCCCCTTGTGAATATCTTCTCCTTTCCTTCCCAACCATCTAAATTCTGCTTTCTGGAAAGTTTTGCTTCCCCTATGAAATCTTCCTGGCATAATCTAATCCTTTTCTAAATTCTAAATAGTATTTATTACTGACATATCCCCCTCCCCAATTATATCTGTTATCGTAAGTGAACTCCTTTTTGCTGTAGGCAAAAATTGAGTTCATTATAATCATTCGGATTTGCCTTTGGTGTAAGGGCTAATGGAAAACAAATTAAGAATCGTATAACCAATGTCTATAATATAAAAGGCATTTATTCTGAGAAAGCAAAGTTTAGGGAGAAAGAACACATTTATCGTCTGACTCCCAGGCTATGTGCTGCTTTTCTGTGTCTTATGCAGCTGTGGTTGCTTCTGTATTTGTTTGTTTGATGAGAAACCACTGCCGTGAGAAGAACACAGGAGGAGGAGAGATGACAGGGTCAGAAGCCAGATCAGGGATTCCTGAGATGATCCATAGGGTAGAGTGAGGAATGGACTCTTGGTGGTAGCTCTGGCTTGTAAAGTAGACATTGTACCTTGGCCTGGATTCTAGGATGAGCACAGGAGAAGAGAACTGTCCAGTCAAAGCCAGACTGGCTAGCAGAAACATTTTAAGGATTACCCCATGGCAGCTAGCTCCTTTCTCTGACCAGACTCTTCTATGAGTTCATAGAAGAGATGTCAGTTCTGAAACGTTTTCCTGTTCTCTTAGGTTTGCTGGTTGGCTCCAGAGCAGACAGCAGGAAAGAAGAAGCCTTTCGTGTACACCCAAGGTCAGGCTGTCCTAAACCGGGCCTTCTTCCCTTGCTTCGACACCCCTGCAGTGAAGTGCAAATATTCAGCTCTTGTTGAGGTAAGGGGACTAAGGTTAGGTGCACCTGCCCTTGGTATTAAGAGTGTAATTTTACATCTAACAGATCACATTTCAGTTAGCAAATTATTATATCCATCCAGTGGTACCTCCGAACAATTGCTTGCTTTTAAATTCTAACTGAAATTTTATATAGTCTTCCTCTAAATCCCATTAGTTTACCACAGGTTTGGTTTCTTGAAACCTTTGTGTTCTGGGTGGCACCTGTAGCTCAGTGAGTAGGGCGCCAGCCCCATATGCCAAGGGTGGTGGGTTCAAACCCGACCCTGGCCAAATTGCAACAAAAGTAGCTGGGCATTGTGGCGGGCACCTGTAGTCCCAGCTACTTGGGAGGCTGAGGCAAGAGAATCGCCTAAACCCAAGAGCTGGAGGTTGCTGTGAGCTGTGATGCTACGGCACTCTACCAAGGGGGACAAAGTGAGACTCTGTCTCTAAAAAACCCTTTGTGTTCTCCAGGATGGACTCTGGGTCATTATTATTCACTACTAGGCCGGTTGCTGATCATTGCTATTCTTCAAGCTAATCGAAAGCAGAGTCTCTCTGGGCAAAATCTCCTAAGCTTTCTCTGTTGTCAGGTCCCGGATGGCTTCACAGCTGTGATGAGTGCTAGCACCTGGGAAAAGAGAAGTCCAAATAAGTTCTTCTTCCAGATGTGTCAGCCTATCCCCTCCTATCTGATAGCTTTGGCTGTTGGAGATCTGGTTTCGGCTGAAGTTGGACCCAGGTAGGAGACAAAGACCCAACAGCAGGGTTGGATTGGCCTCAGAAAAGAAGGACCCTGAGGCCCTCTATGGGAGTCTGCTTTCTGCAGTGGGGCACATGCAGCTGTACAGCTGGAGGAAGCACTTTTCTTCCCCTCCTTTCTCTCTCCTGCCCTCCTGTTCTAATCCTGCCATCTGGAACGAGATCATCAGTCCTGTGAGCAGTAGCTGCTGTCCTGGCTGCCTTGCTGAGTAGCATTGCGGTTCAGGCAGCAGTTTTGGAAGATCGATCTTGATTAGTATCTTTAACTTCTTTTTTTTTTTTTTTTTTTGAGACAGAGTCTCACTTTATCACCCTCGGTAGAGTGCCATGGTGTCACAGCTCACAGCAA
>CAUYQV010149472.1:0-18552 GCA_963574575.1 Galagoides demidoff
GGAGGTCTAGTTTTTTTCTTTAGTATATGGATATACAGTTTTCTTTTTGTTGCATATTTTTGAATGCTGATTTTCTATCATACAACTTCACTGAATTAGTTTATCAGTTCTAACAATTTCTTGGTAGAGTTTTTAGGTTTCCCTATATAAGATCACATTGTCTATAAGTAGGAACAATTTAATTTCTTTCTTTCCAATCTAGATGCCCTTTATTTCCTTCTCTTGTCTAATTGCCTTTGGTTAACGAATTATTATATATCAAACACTCATGTGTCATAGCACCAGTCAATATGACAGAACATTTTATATTTTAGAAGCCTTTTCAGTGCTCTTCATAATCCCAGTTTTATTGCCAAATTTGCTTATTTCAAATTTGGCAAATGCTAGAGGAAAGTCAGGCCCACAATATAAAAGGGGCAGTTCCTCACTATTACTTGCAGGTGCGCAGATGTTTACAAGCAGAGGCTATTTGTCCAATTTTTAAGTTATTTGCAATGGGAAATTCAGTGCAAATGATCTATTCTGTTACTGAGATAAAATGTGCACAAGTCTCTTGTTTTGGTGTTTGTTCTTTTTTGTATCTCTCATTGTCTCCACCACAGGGTACCTCAAGGTATCTCTCTTACACCTCTTCTGCTAATGTGGTAATGATAACACATATCTTAATCTATGAGAGGGCTTTCTGTCACCCAGAGAAGAGAAAATTAACTTCCAGAGAGATGTGGTAAATCAGTGGTTCTCAACCTTCCTAATGCTGGGGCCCTTTATTACAGTTCCTGTGGGTCATGACCTACAGGTTGAGAACCACGGTGGTAAATTATCTGTTTTCATAGGAACCCATTTTTCGTGAATCCTGTGGACTTCATGACATTGCAAAAATCAATCAGAATTTTAAAAGTGAAATTAAAGTGGCTGAAATAATTTAAATGATGCTCTCTGACTTGCCCCAAATCTAGTTCTGTAAAAAGTGCAAAAGTACAGTTAGGCAAATCCAAAATTTCTGTATTCTATTTTCTATTTGTGGTAGAAATCAAAAAGTGGAGCTAGGATAAGATGAAAAATGAAGGTTGTTGAGTCATATGGATTTCTCCGGATAAGGCTCCAAAGAATGCTCCCCTATTTTTTAGGAAAGAATAAAGCAGTTCTTCTTATTAGTGCTTCCACCGCAACTAAATTTATGAGGAGTGAAAAACTGGTTCTCTCTCTCTCTCTTTTTCTTTCTTTCTTCTGGGTAGGCTGCTGAATTCTGGACCTATTATAGGGAAAACTTCCCTAAGCTTAATATTGAACTACACATAATACTGGGTACAATTCCATCTTCTTCTTGAACTCTGAAAGGAGAAGAGAAAAGGAATTTCAAACATATTAAGAAATTTTCCATTGCAATTTTGAGGTGAAGTAATATGGCCGTGAGGAGGTGTAAAAGTGTCTCTGTAATTTCAGTTTACATGGAGTTTTTTTCTGCCTACCCATTTTTGCACCAGGTATTTTGTTGTTTTTTTCTGCTGCTGCTGGCTCTACCTCTCCTCAAGATAGGCTGGTGATGGGTTCAGGCCTCAAATATCATCTATTTCCCTATGCAAAATTAGACCTGGCTTGCTTTCTTCTGAGTTTCTCCTTTAGAATTTCACTATCTCTACTCCTAAATACAAGCAGGCTGCTAAAATGGATGATGCCATCATATTTCTCAGAACAAAAACGTGAGAAAAAGTAGCTTTTAATAAACTCAATAGTTACCAAAATTCTGTAGGAGAAATGGTTGTGAGAACTGCAGTGTGGAGACTCCAAGACTGGTTCACATCCATGGCCAAGGACTCTGTGGCAATGAGGAGACAATGAAAGATTGCTGGAGGGATGGCAAAAAGAAGGGGTCATGATCGGTGTGTGTTCACGAACGCAGAAAATGACGTGTCCACAAACCAGCCTATTACATACACAACTTCAATACTGTAAGACCCCATGATGTGGGGCTGAGGTAAATATCAGCATTGGGCATTTGGGGAGGAGAAAAGAGAGTATGGTAGCAAGAACATCTCCAGGAAAGACTTGACAGATTTATGCCTAGATTTCACATGGAATCCAACTTATTTTGTCACATTAAAAAAAAAAAAGACCAAATCTTTACTTGTGATTAGTCAATGGGAAGCTTAATGCCAAAGTTAAAGGTGACCTGCTATAAATCAGATAATATTTTCTGAATTGTATGTATGTTTTATTCCCTCTTGCTATTACATAATTAGTATTTTAAGAAATTTCCAGTTTTATATACATATATACATATTGTTTTCTACAATATGCTTTACTTAGAATTTTATTTTAGTCATGGTACATGTAAATAATAAAAATAATGCTAAAATGGATAATAGGGATCAATTTATAAAAACACTGGAGACAATCTAAAGTCTACAAAAAAAGCAAGTGGGAGGAAAATTAGGCAATTAAAAGGATTTTTTTTTTTTTTTTTTTAGAGACATAGTCTCACTTTATTACCCATGGTAGAGTGCCATGGCATCATAGTTCACAGCAATCTCCAGCTCTTGGGCTTAGACAATTCTTTTGCCTCAGTCTCCCAAGTAGCTGAGTCTACAGGCGTCTGCCACAATACTTTCATTGCAGTTTGGCTGGGACCGGGTTTGAACCTGCCACCCTCGGCATATGGGACCAGTACCCCATTCAGTGAGCCACAGGTGCTACCCAATTATAAGGAGTTTTATGTGATTTTCTTGTTACCTGATTTGCAGTCCCACTGTATGTGAAATTAGAGAAAGGAATTGGTACTCATTCAAGATAAGCAACCAGTAACATTAGAGTATTGGAGGGAGAAATAACATGGCATGGTGGATTTAGGGAACAATCTGTCATATGGAGTAGAAATAAGAGAGGAGAGGCTTCCCTGACAGACAAAGACCCTTGCATCATTGCCATAGAAGACGAAAACCACTTAGCTTTAAAAGGGAATGAAACATGATTATATTTGTGTCTAAGTAACGATGCTCTGGTAGTATTTATGTGAGAAAAGTGTTTCAGGGGACTGATAGCTATGAAGGGGCCATTTATGTATTTGTAGGTCTAAAGTCATTCTTCTCTAAAGGTTGAGACGAAGTATTCCATGGGATTATTGTTTAATGCTTTTTATGCTTTAATCAATTTTGACCTATTTATATGTTTCCTCTTCATTTTTAATCTCTGATTTAGAGCTGGAATAATCTAAATCTCTGTTGAGAGGGAGTTAGTTGAAAAATCTAAATGTCCACTAATTGGGAGATATTTAAATTAATTAAATAGATCATACAGCAGTAACTATGGTAATAATTTTCATGTATACATAGAATTATGTATAAGATTCATTTTAACATCAGAAATATACATACACACATATCCCATAAATAAACATATTATATACATATATGTTGACAATATATATCTAAATAATCTATAAAGAGAAATGTGTGTCTAAATTTTGTTCAACAGAGAAGGATATGCATTGCTATGTGTAATGTAGCTTCTTTTGGTAACTGACATTATATGTCCTTTTTAGGTTGTTATTTTCTTGGCTGTACTTGTTCTTTATTATGCTATATAATGCATCAGACATTTATTTAAGTAAAACAAAATAACCTTTAGAAAATAATACATGCCCATGATAAATATTAGAATAGTAATTAGTAATAGTCCTTTTCTCATCCTAAATACTCCAGTCTCAAACTGTAAAAGTCACAGTTGTCAACAAGTTATTGTGTATGGATCTGAGCATCTTCTAAACACATATAAGAATATGTGTATATATGTGCCTGTATACATAATAAAATATATTTTATATAATGCATATTACATATGTAATATGAAAACCCAGAAATAAAACGTTGTATCTACAACCAATTGATTTTCAACAAAGGAGACAAAAACATAAACTGGAGAAAGGACATACTATCCAAAAAATGGTGCTGGGAAAATTGGAGAGCCATGTGTGGAAGAATAAAAATGTATCCCTTGCTCTCATTGTAAACAAAAATTAACTCAAGATAAAGACTTAAATGTAGAACTGAAACCATAACATTTGTAGACTTAAAAGACCAGAAACCATAAAATGTAGACTTAAAAGACCTGAAACCATAAAATTTTTAGAAGAAAATCTGGGAAAAACTTTTCTGGACAGTAACTTAGGCAAAAGATTTGTAGCTCAGACCCCAAAAGTAAATACAGTAATGATAAAAATAAATATAATTTTTAGTTAATTAAACTAAAAATATTCTGCACAGAAAATGAAATAATCAACAAGGTAAATAGTTGATCTGCAGACTAGAGGAAAATATTCAAAAACTGTACATTTGACAAAGGACTAATATTCAGATTCTATAAGGAACTCAAATAAATCAGCAAAGAAAGAACAAATAATCCCATTGAAAAGTGGGAAAAGACATTAGCAAATTGTTTTCCAAAAGAAAATATACAAATTATCAATAAAATGAAATACAAAAAATTTTGTCATCACTAATCATTAGGGAAATGCAAATTAAAACCACAATGAGACATCACCTTAACCACATCAGGATGGTCACAATTAAAAAATCAAAACCCAACAGATGTTGGTGTGGATGCAGTGAAAAGGGAATGATTTTACACTGTTGGTGGGAATGTAATGTCCTCTGTGGAGAAATGGTACAGAGATTCCTCAAAGAACTAAAAGTAGTGAAACCATTTGATCTAGCAATCCCTCTATTGGGGATCTACTCAGAGGAAAAGAAGTCATTATATTAAAAAAAGACACTTGCACCTAGATGTTTACCGCAGCACAGTTCACAATTGGAAAGATAGGGGATCAACCTAAGTGCCCATTAATTGATCAACTCATGAGTGTATAAAGAAAAAAATCTCTCAAACACACACATACACATGCACACACATCATGGAGTACTACACACTCCTAAAAAGGAATGGAATACTGTCCTTTTCAGCAAATTAGATTCAACTAAAGACTATTATCCTAAGTGAAGTAACTCAGGAATGGAAAAATTAATATCACATATTCTCACTTATAAGTGAGAATTAAATGTTGAATATATCTGGTTATAAAGTGGTAGAATGGACATTAGGAACTATGAAGGGAAGAGTGGAAAGGGATTGAAAGATGAAAGAATTATGTATTAGGTACCATGTATACTATTCTGGTGAGGGGTACACTAAAAGACTGGGTTTCAAAATTATACAATTGATCCATGTAACTAAAAATACTTATACCTCTTAAAATATTGAAATTTTACAAAGAATGCTTTTGATATAATATAGACTACAGATATGTACTTATACACATATATATAATAATAACATTTATTTTATATGTAATCATATACACATACAAACACAACATGTACACATATATACTCGAAGCATAGATTGTATAGCCAGACCATTATGAATCCTAGTTCTTCATCATTCTATTGGGTGATAGGAAAATTACTTAAATTTTATATGCCTTATTTTCCTCATTGATAAAGTGAGAATGCTAACAGTAACTACCTCAAGAATATATATTATTTTGTTACATGATGGGTATTTGATAAATATTAATTCTTATTCTTATAAGAAGCAAGTTATGAAAGTCTTATTTACCACTTTCATCATCAACAATGCTTATATTTAATATTTTATCTTTTTTCCATTTTATTTATATATTTATTTTTGTCAAGGAGTCATTGAGGGTACAAAGAACCAGGTTACAATGATTGCATTTGTTAGGTAAAGTCCCTCTCATAATTGTGTCTTGCCCCCAAAAGGTGTATTACACACTGTGACCCCCCTCCGTTCTTCCTTCTCTCTGCTCTCCCCTCCCCCCCACCACATACTAGGTCATTAATTGTCCTCATGTTAGAATTGAGTTAATCTTTTATCTTTTACCAACATAACAGAACAAAAACAATATTTAGTTAATTTTGAGTTGGTTTGCACCTTTTCCAGGTATTTATTGAATAATTTAATTTTATAGTAGGTGCTTTATATGCTCTTTTATCATTTTTGTGCATTTTCAATTCATAAGTTATTTGAATAGTCAAAAAATTAAACTCCATGATGCAAATATTATCTAGTTTTTATTTTTATTTACTTTATTACTGGCAAATTAACTTAATTAAAAATATTATTCTTTGATGATTTCTGAATTTTTGCTTACAGTTTAAAATACCCTATTTACCATAAGCATATTTTTATGTTATTTTAAATTTTGATATTTTGCATTTACATATTTGATCAGTGTGAATTTTCTTAATGTATAATAAACTTTGAAAAGCAATATGGGAGTGTAATTTAGTGGTATCTAGTGTGTTTAAATTTGTGCATACTTTGCAACACAGCAATTCCATTTCAAACATTATCCAGGTAAGCTTCATTTATGTATCAGGAGACAAGCTTAAGGATTTTTGTAAAAATATTATCTTTGAAAGAAAAATAATTGATGAAGTCTAAGTTTGTGTATCAAATAAAATGGTTAAAATATGGGGTGGCCATAAAATTGAATATTATAAATCTTTGAAAATGAATGAAATAGATTACCTGTTTATCCATGGGGAATATGTTCCATGGCCCTCAGAGGATGCCTGAAATTACTGATAGCACTGAACCCTAAATACACCATGTTTTTTCCTATATATTCATACCTATGATAAAGTTTACTTTATAAATTAGGCACAGTAGGCATAATAATATATTAACAACAGTAGTAACATAGAACAATTATAACTATACTATAGTAAACCTCATGTGAAATTGTTCTTTTTCTCTTTCTCTCAAAATATCTTATTATATTGCCTCATGAATAACTTAAACTGTGAAAGCAAGTTGCCAATGAGGGGGGACTATTGTACATGTATGTATTATAGAATTATTGAATATAAATGTATTGATGATTGGTTAAATACCAGCACTAATATAATGCTTGCTTCTCAGGGGCAATAGGAGAATGTGATTTGAGAGAGGCAAAGGAAATTTCTATCTAAGTTGTAATGGTTTAGTTCTTAAGTATATGGTGGGCACATGAGTGCTGGTAGCATTTTTCTATGTACTCCTCTTGGCTACCCCCACCCCAAGAGTGAGGTAGGATTCCACTGTTCTTTTGCAAATGGTTAGCCAGTTTTATTCTCAAATAACATTTACTTAATAACCCTTCCTTTTATTATTTATTTATTTACTTTTGAGACAGAGCCTCAAGCAGTTGTCTTGTGTAGAACCGCTGTGGTGTCACAGCTCACAGCAACCTCCAACTCTTGGGCTTAAGTGATTCTCTTGCCTCAGCCTTCCAAGTAGCTGGGAGTACAGGCACCCCCCACAACATCCGGCTATTTTTCGGTTGTAGTTGTCATTGTTTGGCAGGCTGGGTCTGGATTCAAATCCGCCAGCTCTGGTGTATATGGCTGGTGCCTTAACTGCTTGAGCTATAGGTACTACCCAATAATCCTTCCTTTCAATAATTTGCAGCAAATCCTTTGCTGTACATTAAATTCCCCACAAGCATCTGAGCCTATTTCTGAATTCTCTATTCTACTCAGCTGAGCTTTTTATCTGTTCTGTTCCAGCATTAAATTGTTTTGTCCCTATTGCTTTATACTCCTATTTAATATTTACTAATTTTTCCTACAACTTTTTTAGATATTTTGGAATGAATATTTTTCAAGGTGACTTTTAATACTTTGCATTAGTTCAAACACTTTCTTTGATATCTCAGCATGGATATTAATGTATGGAAAATTTTCATTCCATTTCAAATAGATTTCCATTTCTGTTCTAAAAATCTAAAAGATTACAAAGTTTAGTTTCTACAGACACAATATATGTCTTGTTATATTTATTTACAGAAATTTGTATTTTACTTTTAGCTGTGAGACAAGATTTTTTTCTCCTTGATAATTTCTTTTGGCTGTTATTTTAGAGAAGTTTTTGACTTTCATATACTAAATCTGCACAGACCACCTGATAGGTTTTCTTGTTGTTCTATTAGTGTTATAGCTGATTTCATTTGTATTGTCTAGGTATATAATTTCATTGAAAACTGATCATTTTGCATCTCACTTTTTGTTTTAATATCTGTTATTCTCTGTGTTTATATAATTACCTAGCTACTATTTCCAGAGTAATTTTAAATATTGATGAAGGTAGAAATCCTTGTCTTATTCCTAGTATTCATTAGAATGCCTACATTGCTTTTATGTGTACAATGAAAAAATAAAATAAACATTAAAATATATTATGAAAGCTCAAGAGTTGGAATTTTGTATTTGGAACTTACTGTGTTTAATTTTTTTTCCTGAGTAATGCCATTTATTTGTACCTAACACTCCACTGTTTTGAAACAGAGAAGTTATTATTTTCAATTTGAGAGAAGTTACATTATATTCGTAGGCTCCAGAGAAAGGCCCAGGAAAAGGAGGGGTTAGTTAAAAAAAGAGGAAATAATGGATAGAATAATTTCCCAGAGAAGATTGGATAGGCTTATTTGAGGACCCCAGGATACTTAAATAAGGAGAGAAAGGATTCTAGAGAAAGACAGGCATTATTAAGATTTCATGGATAGGGATAGGAAACAAATGGAATTTGTATTTGACAGAGTCAATTTCTTGCATCAAGTAGGAGGGAAGGTCATTTACTGAGAAAAAAAATTAGGTGGGCTAGAGCCTTTAATTAAATGCATGAAAATTTGAAAACTACCTTTAAAATGAGAAGGGTCCTGAGCAGGGGATCATAAATAAATAATTACCTGATTATAGAAAAGACTTGTGCAATGGCTACTATATTTATACTTACAATATTTTGTTTAATACAATCTAAAATTTTGAATAGGAGAGAGGGTGATGGATTGATCCAGAGATAGAGGTTGAGAAAAAAAAAAGTAAAAAATAGTGGAGACAGACAGGGATACCAATGGCAATACCACAGATAAAAAGATTTATTTTCACAGTTTTGCTGGATTTAGAGGAGATTATTGAGCCCTGAGCTTCACTTACTTTCTCTACTGAGGGAAAGATGACACAGTGATAACATACTGTATGATGTGATAAATGTCATAAGAGGTATATACACAACTCTTTAGAACACAATTTAGGAAGAATTAATGTTTTACTTATTGGGTGGTACAAGTGGGTCATGGGATTCAGAATAGAATTTAGAGTGGTCTTTAAAGTGTAAATGGGCAGTTAGAATTGGTATCTCTGTCAAGCAGAAGTTAGCCCCAAATAGGTCTAACTGCTAATTCTTTTAATAATTATTTATTGAGTACCTGCTATATCAAATAGTTTTCTATGTATCTGAGGAGAATATAATGCATCAAAGCCCCTTTCAATGGAGTTTATATTATAGTAGGGAAAAGTATGTAACATACAAGATAGAAAACTAAAAATGTAGTATGATAGAGGGTACATAGTGCTAAAGAGAAGATAAAGGGGGATAGGCTATTGGTGCTGGTGGTGGGTGGTGTGGGTGCATCACTTAAGAGGTCTTTTCAAGGTTTTTTTTTTTTTTTTTTTTTTTTTTTTGAGATGGAGCCTCAAGCTATCCCCCTGGGTAGAGTGCCATGGCATCACAGCTCACAGCAACCTCCAACTCCTGGGCTCAAGCGAGTCTCCTGCCTCTGCCTCCCAAGTAGCTGAGACCACAGGTACCCGCCACAATGCCCGGCTATTTTTTGGTTGCAGCCATCATTGTTGTTTGGCGGGCCGGGCTGGGGATTCGAACCCGCCACCTTAGGTGTACGTGGCTGTCGCCTTAGCCTATTGAGCCACAGGCGCCGAGCCAGTCTTTTCAAGTATTAAGAATGTGCCCCTTAAAAATGTTGATTCCTATGCCAACAGTAATGCCCCACTGGCTCACAGCAATGACTTAAAATAGGGAGATATTTTACCATAGAGAATATTACAAGGTTCTGAATGAGATTAATAGAAACTATTTGGTAGGCTAGTCAAATATTCTCTGAATGCCTAGAACCTAGTAAAATGTGGAACCCCTAAGTATAGTTGTAGAACTGCTTCAACTCTGAAATATTAAAGATGGAAGGAATGTTACCCCTGATCTAATTCTACCTCTTCCTTTTAGGGTGATTTGTGGGGGTATGTGGTTTGTGAAAGGTTGCACAGGTAGTTGGTGGCAGACCTGATGTTCAAGTCCTCTTCTGCTGTCATTAAACCAACTATTTTCACTTTGCTTCAGGCAGACTACAGGCCTCAGAGCGGGAGCATGACCTTGAAGAAATAGAACTGGCTGGAGAGTTGAGAGCGTATTTAATAAGAAGATACCTGTGTCAGGTACAATAGAGGATTTTCACTTTTATTGTCTTATTTTGTTGTCATAACAACCATTTAAGGAAGATTCTTATGATTCTATACTTCCTTCTGATTTTTTAAAGAATGAAAATATTACATATCACACCTCAATTCCTAGAAAACTTATCATGTTGAGCCCGGTATTTCTTTAGCCCTTGAATGATTTTGTATTGTTCATATTAAAGCAATAAATGACATTATTTCAACGTCTCAAATTTTATTAATATATAAATTTTACTCTAATATAGATTTCACTTATAAGCATATTTAAAAAAATTTATTCAATCTATACATGAATTCAATACAATTCTTTTATTTCCCTTTAAATACACATTATTTTTTAGAAAAATTGAGGGTGAAGTGCACAGCGTTCCCTTAAGCAAAACTGAGCAGGGGGTGCAGAGGGTTCCCATAAGTCCCCAGCTCTCGTGTACACTGCCTCCCTTTATTTACAGTTTTCTGCATCACCCTGGTACATTTTTTACAACCGAGGAACCAGTACGGATACATTATTATTAACTGACGTCCATAGTTGTATAGTTCTATGTGTTCTGACAAATATATCTTTTGTATCCACGTTACGGTATCTTATGGAATAGAGTTACTGCCATAAAAATATCTCATGCTATATCCCTTTCTTCCTGCAAATCTCTGGCAACCACTGATACTTTGACTGCTCCATTCGTTCACCTTTTTTAGAATGTCATATAGTTTGAATAATACAGCATGTAGATTTTAAAATTGGTTTCTGTCATTTAGTAATATGCAATTAAATTTCCCCCACACCTTTTCATGGGTGATGGCATTTCTTTTCTTTCTTTCTTTCCTTTTTTTAGTGCTGAATTATATTCTATTTTCTGGATATATCACATTTTATCCATTTGCTTATCAAAGGGTATCATGATTGTTTCCAAGTTTTGTCAATTATGAATGAAGCTGCTTTCAACATTCCTATATAAGTTTTTGTATGGACGTAAGTTTTCAGCTCGTGTGGATCAATGCCAATGAGCATCATTGTTTGATTGCATGGTAAAGAATATGTTTAGTTTTGAAAGAAACTGCTGAACTATCTTCTAAATTGTCTATACTCTATTTCGTTCACTTTCATCATAATTTAGAGTAGTATTATGTAAATATTTCAAAATGTTTAAAATTGTTCTCTCACTGATGGACAATTAGGTGGCTCAAATCTACTGTGCATTCTTGCACTGCTTATGCCTTTTTTTCAGCGCCTCATGTTTTTTACTACATAATGGGCATAGACATGGAATTTATGGGTTGTTAATAATGCACAACTTTGAATTTATTATGTATTTTCCGAGTTAGTGTCAAAGAAATTGTTTCAACTTACACTCGCTCTGTCAACATATGAGAGTTCTTCATTTATAAATTATAAGCTGGCGCTAGGTATTGTCTGCCTTAATATTTTAACTCAGCCTAATATCTGTGAATTGGAAATTCAGTGTTCATTCTTCTTGTATAAATATTTATTTAATTATGGAGGTTGTGGATAATCTTACGTTTATTGGTCATTTGGTATCTGTATTTTGTAAATTCCAGGTTTATACCTTTGTCCATGATAAGGCTCAGAGTTTGTTTATTTATTTATTTATTTATTTATTTATTTATTTATTTTTAGAGACAGAGTCTCACTTTGTCGCCCTCAATAGAGTGCTGTGCTGTCACAGCTCACAGCAACCTCCATCTCTTGGGCTTAGGTGATTCTTTTGCCTTAGCCTCTCAAGTAGCTGGGACTACAGGTGCCTGCCACAACGCCCAGCTATTTTTTTGTTGTAGCTGGAGTTGGGTTGGAACCTGCCACCCTTGGTATATGGGGCCAGTGCCCTACACACTTAGCCACAGGTGCTGCCCAAGGCTTAGACTTTATGTTTTTCTAATTGATTTGTAGGATTTTTTTTTTTTATGTTCTGGATAATAATGATAATAATGATTGTTAGCCCCTATTGAGCTTTGTTCCTATTTTCTGAGCATTTTAGATCTATGAATATAATAATTGGTTCAATAAAGTTTTAAGCTAGGTAATATGTCCATCTTATAGATAAGGAAACTGAGGTACTAAAACTTACCTTAATCAGTCAAACTCAGTTTTAAGTCATAAATCTGTAATTTCTAACCAGTTCAGTTGGCTCTGAAAAGGTGTCAGGACAAACCTTTGTCTTTTGTGTTAATAGTCACAATCAGGGACATTTCATGTCAGTTGCTTTATGGTGTTTCATATTATTAAAAAGTTAATTTACATTAATTGTAATACTTCTTTATTATTATTTTCTGTGTTTTAATATTTCCTATAGGACCTCAAGCTCATAAAAATATTATCCTATATTGCCTTCTATAAGTTTTAAGCTTTCAAATCATGGAATTTAATCTCTCTGGAGTTTATATCTGCATACTGTGTGAAGTAGTTATTTTAGTTTACTTTTTCCCATAAGTTTACTTATGCCCATTATGTAGGCATAATATACTAAAGAGTTTATTTTTTCTCTGTAATTTATAAAAATTCACTCTTATTTATTTAGAATGAATTTGCTAACTTTAATATTACAAAATATTTAAATATGTAACTATGCTTTTTTTCTAAATGAATAAAGTAAAATACTAGTTCTATACTAGACTATACCAAAAAAGGTTGAGTTATGTATGATAACTTTACCTTTATGTTTTCAAAGCTATAGAATTTTTGATTCACATTTCTCCTAGGCACAAGACTTCAGCTATGACTTTTTAAAAGTCAATATTAAACTGTTGAATATTAAATACTAAAATAGTAAGTATACTAAAATATATTGACTTAAGCATCTTTTTATTTTTTATTTTTTTATTTTTGGCTTGCTCAGGGCAGCTCACTTTGTTATTTTTTTCTTTTATTTTTTGCAGTTTTTTGACCAAGGCTGGGTTTGAACCCGCCACTTCCAGCATGTGGGGCCAGTGCCCTACTCTTTTGAGCCACAGGCGCTGCCCTTAAACATCTTTTAACAGTGAATATAATATATATCTGCTCTCATACTATCTCAGAAACTGAGATGACATTATTTATAATTTATAAGAAACTTATTGAGATATAATTTACATGTCATATAATCACTCACTTAAAGTATACAATTCAATGATTTTCATATATTCCACAGAGTTGTGCAACTGTTCTCACAATCAATTTTAGGATATTTTCATTAGTTATCCTCCTAAATCCCATCCTATTTAGTAACCACTCATTTCTCTCTAACACTCCTGATCTTAGAGCACTACTAGTCTACTGTGTATTTATAGATTTTTTTTTAATTCTGGATATTTCCTACAGTGGAGTCATATTATCTCAGGTCTTTAGAGACTTCTTTAACTTAGCATCAGGTTTTTTTATTTTTAATAGTTATGGGTACATAATTATATATCTTTATAGGAAACGTGAAGTTTTGATATAGGCACAGGTGTGCATTAATGAAATCAGGGTAATTGGGGTATTCATTACCTCAACCATTTAAAATTTCTTCAGGGAAGAACCTTGCAATTCTACTCTTTAAGTTATTTTAAAGTATACCCAAACTTATTGTTGATTATAGTCACTTTGTTGTGCAATCAAATATTGTTCATTCTATCTAAATACCAATGTTTTTGAGTTACCCATTTTCACTTCATTCTCCCTCCTTGCAATCCTTCCCAGCCTCCAGTAACTGTCATTTTACTGTTTCCATGAGATTGTTTTTAATCTTGAGCTCCTACATAAGAGTGAGAACATGGCGAGTTTCATCTTTCTGTGCTTGGCTTATTTTACTATCGCTTGTGTCAACATTTTGTTTTCTTTCCCAACTCATTTTTTTCATTATATGTACGTACCACGTTCTATTTACACATTTTGTCAGCTGATGAACATTTGGGTGGTTTTCACTTTTTGTGTACTAGGAGCAATGCTATTATGAACATTTCTCTAGAAGTTTTAGTGTGAGCATATGCTTTTATTTCTCTTGGATATACAAATCAAGCACCCTTATTAGGGTATAAATGATTAGTATACATGTAACATTTTGAAAAACTGCTAGACTGTTTTCAAAAGCACCTGAAACACATTATCTTTACACTAGTAATATATGGGGACTGCAATTTCTCCATATTTGTGCTAGCATTTGCTATCTATTTTTATGCTATTTGGGTGAAATATTCTTACTATGGTCTTGATTTGCATTTTCCTGATAGTTAACAATGGTAAGCAACTTTTCACGTCTCTATTAGTCATTAATGTATCTTATTTGGGGAATGCCTACTTCAATCCTTTCTCATTTTAAAATGTTTGTCTTTTTGTTATCAAAGTTGTAATATTTATATACCGTATATTCTAGATATCAGTCTCTTAGCACATATGTAATTTACAGTTATTTACTACCATTTCATTGCTAGTCTTTTCATTTTTTGATGTATAATTTGAAACAAATACTTTAACTTTGATGAAGTTCCAGTTCATCTATATTTTCTCCTTGTTGGTTAGGTTTTTTGTGCCATATAACACCTTTGCCTAACTCAAGGTTATAAAGATTTTCTACTATATTTTCTTTTAAGAATTGCAGAGTTTTAGTTCTATACTTGGATGAATGTTCCAGTTGGAGTTAATTTTTGTGTTTGATATGAGGTTGGAGTCCAAATTCTTTGTTTTGACTGTGAATATCAAGTTCCCCAACACTATTTGCTGAAAAGACTATTTTCCCCCATTGAATTATCTTGAAACCCTTCTTGAGAATCAATTTAATGTAAATTAAAATTTCATCTGAGTTTAATGTAAATGTAAACTTCATCTATGGGTCCTAACTCTATTTCATTGCTCAGTATATCTATACTTATGCAGGAGCCACACTATCTTAATTACTGTAGATTTATAGTAAGTTTTGATGTTATAAAACATAAATTTGTTCTTCCCTTTTAATATTATTTTAGGTATTTTGAGTCTCTTAACTATCCACATGATTTAGGGTCAGCTTGTCCATGTCTGCAAAAAATTCTGCTGGGATTTTGATAGATTTTGCAATGAATTTATATATTAATTTAGGGTATAATGCCATCAGTATAATATTAAGTCTTCTGACATGTGATCATGGGCTATCCATTTATTTAGGCTATTTTAAAATTATTTCAATAACAACTTATAATTTTGAATAAACAAATGGAATATTTTAACTCTTTCAATAGTCTCTCTCTATTTCTGTATAATGCCTACTTATATCTTGTCAGAATCTACTTCAGATTTACACTAACTTAATTCGAGTGAAAAATAAAAACATTACAAGTTCCATGCCCTTTACTATTTTTCAGTTATTATTGTTGTACATGTTGCATCTACACTTACAAACCAAATTGCATGTTTCTATAATTCTAAAATTATTATTTTGTATCAATTTATGTCTTTAAGAGGAGAAAGAAGAACAAGAATACATTTATTGTATAACTTGTTATTTATAGTTTCAAGTTTTTTTCATATGATCTTATAGAACTAAGTTACTATCTCGTGTCGTTTTCTTATTTTAAGACAGCTTTTCTCCCAACCATTTTTATTTGGCTATTATCATCAAATATATTGCATTTCTATATGTATTAGGCCAACCAAATATATACACAAACACACCTGCATGCACACACATATCACATGCTTATACACATGCATATATATGATTTTATTCTATTGTCTTCTAAATAAATTCAGAGAAGAAAAGACAAGAAATATGCATTTATACTGTCTTTAATAATTACATTATTTCCTCCCAAGTCCTGATCTCAGTAGATGTCTTCTTGTGACTTACTAGTCATATCTTATCACATGTAAATATCTACTGGAGAGTCTGGAAAAGATAAGGGGAGGTTTAATGATATTTGATTAGACAAATCACAATTCATCATCACGTGGACCCAGGCACTTTGGTGCCAGCCACATCCCTATTTCCCCAAATTGCAGTTCTGTTAGCTAGGAGGAAAAAAGGATTGATTGTACATTAGATAGGCAGAAATAAATGCCAGGTATATTGCTGCCTAGCTTCCTCCCTAACCCCAGCATGTAAACAGTTTATAAACTGCTGCCTGATAGTTAAGTTTGTGAACTCATCCTAGAAAAAGGATGACTTTGCAATACCTTTTTGCAAAATATCACTATGATTACCTTCAAAGTACTCCCTTTGGGAAGCTATGCACCAATGCCAGTGCCCAGTCCAAGCTTCAGAATTCTTTCTGGAATGACCATCAAAGCCATCATGTGTTACTCTTGATGTCCTAAATGCCACCAAAATGTCTTCCTTTCAATATTTCCTTTATCTTTGAGTAAATAAAAAGTCATTAGTGGCCAGATCAGGTGAGTGGGGAGGGTCTTTCAACACAGTTATATGTTTGCTGGCTACCAACTCCCTCACAGGGCCATGTGAACTGGTACATTGTTGTGATACAGGGGCTGTGAATTGTTGGCCAAGATTTTTTAGTTAAGAGTTTTTAACTGTTTCTCTTCCAATGTTTACTTTGTCTGTTATGCTTCTCAGTCACATGACAATTTTGTTACACAATTCTATGACTTTTTCCCATGTTTTCATCAGTTCTGCTTGTTACTGGACACCCTGACCTGTTTTCATCAGTGTCACTTTCTCTCCCTTCAGTGAAATGTTCAATCCGTTTGTACACTGACATTTTCTTCACAACACTGTTCCCATAAGCCTGGAGTAACACATCCCTCTAATTTCACTTCCATTCTTGCCAAGTTTAACAAGAATTTTAACGTTTGTTCATTGCTTTAATTCAAGCTCTAACATTCCAGTGATGACACAGAGAAACATGTGGTGACAATAGTGAGCCCCACTCAGAAAGGTCCCACGTTGACATGAACACGACTCTGAGACACTGATATACTAACCTTAGGAAACCTTACTGAATTGTTAGTAACAGTGCTGCCTTCATAATGACACGGTGGCAAGGTCGTGAACTTAATTGTCAAACTTTGATCAATTTAGTTTCACCTATAGAAATGCATTTCCTTGTTATCTGTTCTGGTTAGTAAGTAAAAATTACTTCTTCCTAAGAAAAAATCTTTGGTCAGTTCATAGCTGTAGTTAATCATTTCATTTACCTAAGTCAAAGCACACTGCTTGTTTTCTTCTTCAAAACACAACTATTGTTTTGAATATGCTAAAGTTATTGAGTAAAATAATGAAGAACACATAGAAGATCCGTGGTCTGAGTCTAGCTTTACTAAGAGGAAAGATCAGCATGCAGAAGGACTGGGGCTGTATTAAAAGAATTGGTTTATTTAAAAAAAAAATTAAGAGAAGCAACTGTGTCGTTTCTACAAAAATGGAACAGTGAGGACACGCAGAATGTGTTTCCATTAGTCGAGTAGAGGTTTTATACCGAAAGCATTGACACAGGACAGTGTGCCTCTACGTGCTGCCTTGTTGACATTGCTACTTTAATGATATTAAAGTAGCAATGTCAACATTAATGACCCCCAGCAAACATCCCCTACCGGGAATTTTGACTCCACACTTGTGAATAGAAGCAAGGTTTGTGGTTAATCAATTTCATTTATGACTCCAATTGTTTACTTTTTATTCCTGTGCAGTATGTTTGCTGCTTTCATTAAGAAGTGAAATCTCTCTCCTCACCATTTAAATTTGGGCTTATCTGATGACTTGCATTGATCAAAAAAATGGCATGGAAGTAATAGTGTGCATATGCCAGGCCTAGGCTTTAGTCTCTTGGGACTCATGAATAAAACATTTGAGCAATCCCAGGCTATCTTGCCCTATATCCCCTTCACCCTGACCAATAGCTAGCCAATTAGCAGACATGAGGACATGCTAGACCAGCCACCCACCTGATGACCACAAGCACATGGGTGAGCTCTGCTGAAATCAACTAAATATGGTCCAGAAGAAAAGAACCATCTACAGATTCATGAGTTAAATATGTCCCCATTCTTTCGAATCACCGAGTGACTTAATAAGTGGTGAATGATGATGGATTCATATTATCCTATTAGGAAGAAGGGTACCGGCTCGGCACCTGTGGCTCAATCGGCTAGGGCGCCAGCCACGTACACCTAGGGTGGCGGGTTCGAATCCCCAGCCTGGGCCCGCCAAAACAACAATGATGGCTGCAACCAAAAAATGGCTGGGCATTGTGGTGGGCGCCTGTGGTCCCAGCTACTTGGGAGGCGGAGGCAGGAGACTCGCTTGAGCCCAGGAGTTGGAGGTTGCTATGAGCTGTGATGCCATGG
>CAUYQV010149474.1:0-23328 GCA_963574575.1 Galagoides demidoff
CCGAAATACTTCCATCAAACTGATCAACACAGCCTTCATGTCATTTTCTCAGTTATAGTTTTAAAACGTTCTGATTCTACTCTTAGAGAGTTTCACTTGTACCCCTGTAAGATAGACCTCAAAAATGGTCCCTCCAATCCCACTCCCTCCACCCATTCCCCCCTCCCTTCTGAAAAATACATTTTTTAGTTATGGTATAATTTCAAGGATATAGCAGCAATAGATAAGAGCAGATTGCTATGATAAAAGAGCATGTTGAGAGTCTAAATGCATGCCTGAAAATAGTAAAAACACTCTTAGCAAACATTTCCAAACATCACAGCTGTATAATGAGCAGGTCAGGACTGAACCCTGACAGCCAAGTGGTGGTGTGAAGGGCAGAGACCCTGCCCCAGCATGGCGGGGTTCCTCCTCCTCTTGAAGAAGCAGTTAATTCATATGAGGCTTTAATAGGTCAAGGAGCTATAAAAAGAGGAAAACACCCATAAAGATTTACTTTATGAATTATGAAACATGACAAAAATGATTAAAATTAAGTATAGCTCAATCTCACTTAGGAATATTGGTGCCAGAATTTTAAATGAATTGGCAGCCAACAGAACTTTTCAAAAGTATTATTTATTTATATATCATAATACCTGTATCTTAGACTTTATTTCAGGAGTTAGACAAATAGTCCAGCATTAAGAAATCTAGTAATATAACCCACAATATTAAGCTATCAATAAGAAAAATATATTCAACAAAGTTACACACATCACTCATTAAATAAATGAAAATCTTAACAAAGAGATAAAAACTTTCTTAGGATGACGAAATATGCAAGTATCTATCCAAAATCTACCACCTTGCGAAGTGGAGATGTAATGAACAAGTTTCCATTGCCAGGAATACAAGTCAGGAATACGACTTACTTGCCCTTTGTGGTCACTGCATCCGAGACGTGGACACCTGCTCATCACACCGCTCTCTCCACCTGGGCACGCTGACCACTGTGCTCTTCAGCCTCCCTGCGTGTGGATGGGTCATATGACTATGTTAATGGCAATGTTTCAGGCCTGGCACCTGTAAGACCACTACATACTATTTCTCTTCCTTGCAAACCTCAGAGAGCTGCCTAATTTTCATAGGACTTTGGATTGGTGAAAACTAAGCCCCCGTTTTTAGTCCCCATGCTTTTTGTGTCCATCACATATAAGTATCTACACGTGGATCAATGCATAAGTGTCTCAGTCTGTTATAACAAAATACCATGAACTAGCTCGCTTATAAACAATGGAAATTTATTTCTCATAGCTTTGGAGCTGGCAAGTTCAAGGCCAGGGTGCCAGCAGTCAAGTGTCTGGCGATGCCCACGTTGTGGTTCATGTAATCTAATGGGGGTGGCGATCACCTAGTCACCCCCCGAAGACCCCACCTTCCAGTACTACAACGTCTGAGGTTGGGATTTCAACATGTGAATTTTAGGAGGATGTGAGCATTTAACCCCTTGTTACAGGGGTGCGTAAGCTTTTATAGATGATATATTAAAATGTATGTTCTTGAAAAATAATTCAAACAGGAAACTCCAAGTTATGTATTTCCTAGTCTCCAGCACTGCAATGTACAGCGCGGTAGCCACTTGCTACAGGTGACAATCGCATTTGAAGCCAAGAACCTGCAAGTCAGTACTGAAAGTGGGGAGAGGGTGAGAGACGATGACCATGAGGCCATCTGAGACCATAATGCTTTGAAAGCCCTGTGAGACCTTTTCTCTTTAAAGGTCATTAACCAAGGCCCTGGCATCGTGGCTCACGCCTATAATCCCAGCACTCTGCGAGACCAAGGTGGGCAGATCGCTTGAGGTCAGGAGTTTGAGACCAGTCTGAGCCAGAGTGAGACCCACTCTCTAAAAATAACCGGACACCGTGGCTGGCGCTGACAGTCGCAGCTACTAGGGAGGTTGAAGCAAGAGAATTACTTGAGCCCAGGAGTTTGAGGTTGCTGTGAGCTGTGAGGCCAGCACTCTACCAAGGGCAACAAAGTGAAACTCTATCTGAGAAATAAATTAATTAATTAAATAAAAACTTTTTTAAAAAAGATCACTAGCCAAAGTAACAGTCAGTGGGTCAACTTAGTTCAGAGGCATGGACAGAGTAAGAGCAATAATCAGAATTTCAAAAGGTAAAGTCATTCCTTCTAAGAATCAAGCCCCAAGAAGGTCATCTTCATTTTAAAATACTCTTTTCCCACTGACATTTACTATTTTCTCTTTAATGACTATTATAAACTAATAAATCCTATGCTAGACCACTGTTTTTCAGTCTTTTTTTATCTTACAGTACACTTGAATCTACAGCTAAACTTTCATGGCACACTTAAATTATGTTGATCAAAGAAAGGAGTGAAAGAAAGTGTATACTCATTGTGCTTTGAACTGCTTTTGAAAATAACTTAATTAACTGTTTTCAAATATTTTTGCAGCACACCTAAGATCCTCTCATGGCACACAGGATGAAAGGCACTGGGCTAGACTCAAGGGAAAAAATTAAAAGGAAATCAACACAGTTGAATATGTAATATGGTGTATTAGCTGAAGAACTCAAGTGATTTAGAGTTAACGCATATAAAAAAGAGAGCCTTGATTCTCTGTAGATTTCATTTCAAAAGGATAATGTGTTGAGGTCTAGATTAGGAGACAATCAACCTTTGACAATGAGCCAGAGAGGCATCCACCACCACTAATTATATGGCTGTCAAAAAAAAGGATTTCTCCCTGTGTATTTTCATTTTGAAAATATAATTGCCTGAGCTTAATTTCCTGAGTTTAACTGGGGATTGATGTCGGGCAGCAAGCATGTCAGTGGTTCATCGGTTCACCTTGTGATGGCCGTAGCTACCAAGGACTCAGGGCCCTGACCTCTGGGAGGGAGGGGTAAAGGCTTGGATAGAAGCTTTATTTAGCAAATCCTTTCCATTCAAAACCTGTAAGCTCCTTGTCTCTGTCAGCAAGTGTCCAGAAGGGGCCTTGTCAACCAATCCCCTTTGACAGGTGACTGGCTGGGGGGAGAGAGAAGAGGGGAGACTCGGGAGTTTCCTCTGTGGTCAGGTGTCGTGTGTGTGTGTGTCTGTGTCTGTGTGGGTGGCGTGTGTGTACACACACATGCACACATACTTGTGTGTTTATCAGCTGTAATTGTGTAGTGTTTTTATGGTGCATAGTCCAATAAAAAGACCTTTAATTGCTTCTTGGAGGTTTTGTGATTATTGTCCAGAATAAGAACAGCATTCAGCCAGATGTACTGCAGAATCTCACACCAGTACAAATAGTGTGACCAAAACTTTTTGAGGGCTGCTAATTTCAGTGGATCAATGTGTGTTCAAGCTATAATATTAATTGTACAACTTACTCATTTAAGGCTTTAACATTTGGGAGTCGCTTAGTGTTTACACATGAAATAGCAGAGATGCTTACACAATTGCTTTTTTTTCTCCTTAAGAACATGGTCGTGCCCCTGTCTAGCCACTTCCTTGGATAGAGGCTGTGATGGAATGTTTCTAACATCAAAGGCACAAATTATTAAATTCTCTAATCTAATCACTTTACCGCTGGCAATTAAATCAAATTGTTACACCTTAGAATGAAGTAAGAGAAAGGTCTTACTGAACAAATCGATTCAATTTGAGTGTCGTTTGATAAATAATGACAGGAATGTAAATTCTATTAAGTGAGAATCTCAACACTCTAAATTGGATATACACAGTGGATTTGAGAGTGAGAAGTATGTTCTCTCTGTGAACCAAAGTAATGTAGTAATTGCCAATTTCATTAAGGCATTGGCCGGTATGTTAATTTAATATAATGGGTGACAAGCTTTGCCCTAGTTACAGTTCTGAGTTATGTGACGCCAGCTATGTTTGTAGCCCTTGGTAGACCTTGTCTTTGTGTGTCTCTTTGAATTGTCATTGTGGGTCTCTTTCAGCTGCTTTGCTGTGAACCTGCCCTGACAAAAGCTGGAAAGAATGCTAGGAATTGCATTTGCTCAGACCAGCAGGTGAAGGCTAGAGTGGTTTGTGTTTGCAACATGGCGTCAGTATGCAGAGGGCGAACTTTGCACAGCACCCTGCCATCTTATCCTCTGATTTGCCCTTAGCTTTCCTGCTGGCTTCTTCACAGGACCTGTTTGACAGGGGCTCTGATCCTTTCTCTGGTTTCACCAAACAATTTCCCTTGCATGGTTTTCTACTTGTAGTTTTATGTCATTGGACACAACTACCACTGAGACACGGACACTGAGGCCACAGGCGCTGATAGAAACCAGCAATGGATGGTCGCTCGCTGAGTCAATCTGGTTTGTTCATTTGTTCAAGTAAATAGGACAACTGATATGCCCAAGTCGTGGGCATAACTGATAAACGACGGTCGGGCTTACACAAATATGGGACTAACAAGGAGAATATTAATCTAGGTCGCTGAAGCTTGAGACTCAATAAAGAGCTGTAGGTGTCAGGCTGCAGCCCTAGGACAAGGAAGAAGGGCCCACCGCAGGAGCTTCCGCCCTCCGTGACATGCAGTTACAGTGACTGTTCCCAGACTCAGGGACTTCAGCTCTACCTTCCACATCTCATACAAGCTGTTCTTATTGGAAAATTCTAATCCAGAACCACGTAGGGAAAGAGATTTTAGGAAACCTGTTTCCCAGGCTCAAGAGGGAATTAGGAAGATGCTGCTGAGTCTGCCTCTCTGGAATGCGACCTCCATCCTCCTGTTACCGGGATCTAACTCTACCTAATGAATTTCATTAGCAAAATGCAAGGTGCTTTAAAAACAAAGGACTGACAAGCCCTCTTCCCAAAGGGGAGAGTTGAGTCCCCTGTGTCACTGTCTCCAGATAATGTCTCACCCGCCTTAAACTTACTTTGAAATCTGTAACATAGCTACTGAAATACGTGAGTAACCATTATTACAGTATCTTATCTTAGATCATATAAAACTTCAGATATACAAATCTATTCACTAATGTACATCAAGTATAAACGAATGAAAGTGATGAAGAAAATGAGTGTAATAACTGTAATTACTGTCTCTCCAACGGAGTGTTGGGCCATGGTTTGTGTCTGCACCCTTCTTATTCCAGCAAACTTCCCTTCATCTCTCTGTCCTGGGTGAGCGGCTCAGCGGGTTGTGGTTCCTTGCCCAGTGGAGTCACCCATGTCTTTCTGGGTGACGGAAGGGTGTCCATCTGTAGTAGGCGTCTATAGTCTCCCGTGATTTTCTGCCATAGGACTCAGAAGCTCTAAGAGGGGCCCTGTAGAGTCTTCTGTGTGTCCTCATTGCCTCTCCACCCACGTTTGCAGTAGCAACTTAATCTCCTCTTTGTAATCAGAGTGAATTTTCCCAAGCAGGTGCCTTGCTCTGCTTTTGGTCTCGTGGTATGAAGTGCCCATTGCAGCCAGATGGCATCACAGTTACTGGGTACAGCAGCTGCTGCTGTGGGCCCTGCTCTGAGGAAGTTAGATCTTAGAAACAGCAACTCGAGCCAGTTCTGTTTGTAACACATGGGCCTTGAATCAGACGCCCTGGCAGCAGGTGGAATAACACTGCACTTCACCTTGGCACGAGGTGGAAACACCGCATCCTGACCGCTGATTTAGAGCACATGCGGCGCTGACGCCATCTTCCCAGCCCTGCACTGTGTCCAGCAGCTAAAGCCCTTCCCCTTCAGAAGGCCCGGCCAGCGTTATGTCAGGCCGACCTGACATGTGGAAGTCGTCCATTTGCTCATCACACTCCTCAGGCCGTGCGGGGGTGCTGTCCTTACTGTCTGTGGCTTGGTGTGTGGTTTTTGTCCTTCAGAATCTTTCCTTCTCACGGTACTGCAAATTCATTCGTTGGTGATGTTCACGATCCTCTCACTGTTCTCTGGTTTCAAACATCCTCTCTCTTTTCATTTTTAGTTGCACACACACACTTCTTACCACCAGCGTCCCCATGTGGTGACCCGGGAAATATAGGGCACTAACTTGGGAGCACTAGGGAGCCCGTCACATTCTCTTGGTCAGGAATTTAAGGTGGTTTCCATTAAATCGTTTGAATGCTTTCCCCGTCAGCACCCCCAGCTGAAAGCGGGTGTGGAATAGGGGAGATTGGACCTAGTCAGTGTTGTGGTTTTGTCTGCAGGGAAGAGCAATGAGGAAGGAATTGGATTTGTGCAAACAAGTGACGACAAATATTGACCTTGGAATTTTTAAGCAGGGTGGGAAGCAGGAGAGGATACTGAAGCATTTAGGTGTTGACCAAAAGGGGAGAGGCCAAAGCACAAAGTGAGATTTAAGAGATGAGTAGAGCCAGTGAGACCCAGGAAACCTGGGATATGAGCTCTGCTCGGCTTTCATACCTGCAGGGTTTTAAAGGCAAAAAAGGGGGACTTGGAGTGGGAGTGGGCTGATACGAAGCTCTGTGTTGGGAATTCTCATTGGTTTATAGAAATAATATTGATCAGTGATTGGCTATCCATTCTTAAACTACGTAGTGTCTGGTTCTGGTCCCACGTTGTTGGGTTGACTTTTAGCTACTTGTGGCAACAGCAACCAATTTCAAGAGGTGAACGCATTATTCACAGGGGGAGTGATGTGACTGCTGTCTCATCCTCATGTCCCTCTGGGCCTGACAATTTGAAAGGGCTTGCTATTCTCAGATGAAAATTCTTTTCTTTCCTTATTTCCTCCTCTTGATCAAAAGTCTTTCTTCTTGAAAGCATTGGTGATCAAAACCTGAGTGCCAAGGTGCCCTGTAGTCCTGTCCCACGCTGGAGTGGGTGGTGTAGTGTGCAGGGGAGAGAAGGAGACATCTCAGGTGAATTTTTAAGAGCACCTAAGATTCAAATTGGGATGACATCACCAAGGGATGTGATCTCAGTTGGACCAGCCACCTCCAGCTGGTTTAATAATCCCCAGCCTTTAGAGTACCATGAATTCAGTTTTCTCAGAAGAATTAAAATGAAAAATATATAATGTTTTACTAGATTGAATAGTGGAAATGGGACACACAGGAGAATTATAACCAAAAGGAGAGTGTGTATGCTGAAGCCCCACGGGAGCCTCTCTAGTGCAGAGCCAGCTGAAAACTTCAGGAAGCCGGTTGTGTTCCTAGTTTAGGGGTTGTTGTGGCCGAACGGCTTCTCTGATATTTGTTAGATGATTTTCTACATCATGGGAGTGTTTGTGCACACACAACAGGAGCTGTTTAGCTCTGCGCACACCTCCCTGCCCAACTAATATATAATCTAACCCAACACGGTTGCCCAGCGCAACCATAGCAGGTGGATTACCAGCTTTTAGTTGAGCTGTGAATGAGGCAGCAGTTTCATCAGTGGTATGCCCGAGGGTTTAGAGAGATTTCTAATCACATGCTCAAGGTGGAGAAGCAACCAAGGAAGCAATGCCCTCCCCAGGGTACTCAGAGTGGTCTTGACGGCTTTGCAGACAGTTGGCGGGTTCCCCACACGTTGGAGGTTAAGAGAGCCAACAGGAAAGCCTTTGGCCAGAGAAGATTGAAAATTTCTGTTAGCTTTGCCAACTGAGTTTTGATTAAACCACTGAGTGTTCCACCAGTCTGGACGATTCAGGTCAATAAACACAATGGAAGTGTTGGGACAGAGGCCAGATTTACAAGTGGATCAAATTACCTGGCTGTGAAGTGAGTTCCTCAGTAGCTGGGGGTTATTATAAAGCCTGAGCGAGGTTTGAACTCAACGCCCTGATTCACAGGCTGGTGCTCTGACTACTGAGCACAGAGGTAGCCATGGAGCAGGATGGAACTCCCGATGAAGGAATTACCTTTTCCAGACACAGCTAATCTACCTGTTGGGCTGTGACTCTTCAATATGGAAAGCCTTTTCCAAGTGAAAGATGTGTAAATTAGCACCGTGACAGACCTGAAGCTCGGCAACCCTGAGATGGGGGTGTGTGGAGAAAGCCATTCGCCATATCTCAAAGGGTCCAAAAGGTGAAGAAGGGTGTCCTTGTGACCAATGAAGGGTTTTTTCAGGGTTATGTTTGAGACAAATCATACTGCAAGAATAAAACTTTTGTGCAATGATAGGAGGTAGATTCCAACAGCACGGCTTTCCCCGTGCTGTCATCTTGTGGATTCCAACCAGTCAGCTCAGGAACATACGATAGAAAACGGATGAGGAAAGCCCTAAGGGAAGGACTGGTCTACCAGGAGCTCCACACTGTGAGCTCCTTTTGGGGGAAAACCTTCCTCCATTATATTTCCGGACATCTGTGTCCTCCCTGGGAGCTCCGGCGTGAGCCTTCTCCAGTGGAGCTTTATAAGGGCAGTGAGTCTGGAGGCCGTTTCAAGACACCCTTTGTCTGCTGTAACCTTCTGCAGCATCGATTAAGTGGCTGCTCTTCCCCAAAGTGCCCAATTCTGAGTGACCAGAAAGTTTGCTAATGGTCTAAGATTTGGATTGTATTACCTCCAAGAGCTCGGAGACTTGTTGCCCATTTTTGATGGGCTGACCTGATGAGTTCAGATGCCCCTTTGATGCCAAACATCCCAAAATCACGAGCTGCCCAAACCTGTGTCTGCTGTCAGTTGTTAGCTGTTTGTCTTCTGCTCATTGACAAGTGTGAATTAGGGCAATCAGTTCTGCCTGCTGAGCTGATTTTACAGCTGGAAAGGATTTTACATCTGGAAGAGGATTACCTGCTATGACCTCAGTTAAAAACGCTGAGGCATGGCCAGCCCTGTAATTTCCAAATTCATCTTTCCAATAAGAACAGTTGGTGGGGTAGGACAGGGATAAGCTGCAAAGTGGGCAGCAAGTCTGGCCATGTGGACGCAGTTCCTGCCCAAAGCTGGGCAAGAGAGCCCACACCTGGGGTGATTGGCGCGTGACTCACTGCAGAGACCTTTCTAAACAACATAAAACCAGGAAAGTGTGACGGAAGCCAGAGCAGTGGATCCAGCTTCACACCACAATGTGTGCCACGAGGCCTACTGGCCTTGTCACACAGATGTCAAGACTTGGCAGGAATTGTCACCAAATGACACACTTCAACTTAGGGCCCAAATGATACTTTCTGGGAACAATACAATTTGCTTTCATTGTGTAAAAATTCACATTTACAGATGTAAAGGGTTTGCAGAAGTCATGTTGCAACCCAAAACCATCTCTCCAAATTTTCATGTTATTGACATATAGGAGATGCTACTTTTTCTGAGTGCAAAATCAGGAAGATAGCTCGTAGCTGGCTGAAAGCTTTGTCCCAGATGTTTGCAGATGGTCCGGTGGAGGTGTGATGCTGACTCTGGAGATCACACAGATGGAAACCAGAGTCAGACAGAGAACTATGAAAGTCTGAGGTCATCCCCATTTACAAATTTAGGTGAGCAAACTGCATTCGCTCCAGAAACTGGTAGAAGAGAGAGGAGAAGGCACAGAGGTCACCCGCTGGTTCCAGCCACACCTGGTATTGACAAAGAGTAAGCCCATGGCAGCCGTCTCCTGGTGTTCAGTGAGATGGGCCTCTGGGACTCCCTGTGGAAGATGGCTCAGGCTGCCCGTGATTCTTCCAAATGCGGAGCTGAGTGAGCTGGATGGCACGTGGCCCTGTGATGAGCAGGTCAGAATGGAAGGAGGGGCAGTAATCCATAAGTGTGCTGGACAACTGGAGACTTCAACCAGGGGACCCTCAGAGCTCCTCTCTCTACACCCAAAGTTCTGTCAACATGAGACACTCACATTTTAAACTTGTTTGCCAAATGATAATTTGAGAGCCACCTCAATCTCTGCTTACCATGCTCTACTGTTTTATTTGGATGCTTTAACGTTCATTATTTGATATCAACTTAGATGGACTATTTCTCAGTACAGTCCTCGATTTGCATGGTTCCCACAGGCAGGAATGTCGGTGACCACAATTTAAACACCAGTCTCCTAAAAGCACAGTTCAAATTTGAGTTACGGCAGTAAAGTAACTGTGAATAAACGCGTAAGTGCGACCCTCTCTGCTAGCTCTTCAGTCCACAGATCACTATGTAAACGACACACAGGCCTCACGATTGGTGATTGGTCACGTGTGAGGACAGTGGCTGGGCTGAAAAGGATGAAGTGGTAAAAACTCCACACTAAAGGGCAATTAGGTTTTCCAATGAAATAAAACACGTTGATTCTCAATGTTTCTGGTGTTAATGTATTGAATAAATTATTTTTAAATGTTTTGCATTTTCTTCTATATTTATAAATGATGTAAAAGTTTTTAATATTTTGACAGGTTTTTAAAGGTCATGGAATGCTGGTGATTTTCCCCTCTGGATATTGAGATCGCTCTGTATGATGGTTTTTATGGTCTCATAGTACTGTGTAAAATGGGGGGCTGTTTTGGGGGGGCAATGCCACTTCAGTGACAACTGCTTTGGTACGATTGACTAGCCGAGGGTTGAGCTACTTTGCAAATAATCTGCATATCTCAGTGCAAAAATCTATTTTTCTTCTTCTTACTTATTCCTCAAATAAAAAAATAAAATATGTTAATACTACAAACCTTTCATTGTTTGTTCCATGCATTCTTAGTAAACATTTGTTTTGAGGGACAAAAAATTATTCTTTTTGTATCTAAAGCAGAGTGGATGTACAATACATCAACACACACTCCATCTGTGGTGGTAAAACCTGGGGCTGACTGTTAGGATTAAAAGATCCAGAAAGTTTCCTTAGGGGAATGATAACAAAAATGAAGAATGGAGAAACACCGGTTAAGACGTAGAGTGTGAATAAATTTTTGGAACGTCTTGAATCTGGCTGTTGGCATCTGCACAGGACGGGGGTGGCATCTTCTCTCTGCACATTTCCCCCTGGTTCTTTCTGCTTTATATGTACAGCAGTTTTGCTCAGTACGATATCATTGGATAATAGTTTCTTTTACTCATATTATTGTAGACATAGCTTGTTAGTATATGTTACATTTTATTTCAAAATATTAAAGGGCTACAAAGGTTGGTGTTACGTGGGTAGTTTTTATAATGCTTGAGTCAGGACCAGAAGTGTGTCCCTCCCCCGCGTCGTGGTCACTGCACCTGTTTGGGAGGGTTGACTCCTCCACTCCTGGCTTTTTTTCCCCTGAAGTCAGCTGCCTGGCACTTGTCTAAGAGCTTTGTCACCGGGCCATTGCCACTAAATTAGTTTTTTGTTGAATACAGTACTTTAATCAAATGAGCCTTTAACAATTTGAAATATTTTGTAGCTATTAAAACTAAATTTATATAACCTTTTAAAATTGACTATTAAGATTTTAAAAAAAATTCATTTTCTCATCTTTTTAAAATGATTGGTTTGACTTTGAGGGATTGGCATTAATCCACTCAGAGAATTAAATGTCATTTTAAGTTTTAATCGTTCACTGACATGGTTATTAGAAGTACAATTAGCTTATCAATTCCTGCATCCATATTTCAACTGAACCCTGGCCAAAAAATATCTTAGCTTTATATACTTTGGTCAGATGTTAGTTTTTGTCTGAATTGTGGAAATATTTTGTTATTGAGGATACAAACACTCCAATTATAATTAAATTTTAATTAGATCTTAGTTAATTTACTATTACCGTTTTTTTGCTCCTGAAGTTAGTATATGCTTAGATTCTCCATAGGGTCAAATTGTAATCTTAGTTTATTGTGTTTAAAATAGGAATATCTTTTTATTGAATTCGTGACTTTGAAATTCAAATTGCTGTATTTCAGTTCTTCTTAGTAGCATACATCTGTGTTGTTTTTCAAGGATGGTAATAATTTTTCAAGAGGAAATTTGTTGAACCATTTTGCTAAGATTGTTCATCATCCTCGTTTAGGAGATCAAACTAAATGAGCCTGCAAAATGTTTTCAGAGAAACTCATCTCTGATTTACAGAAGACTGCAATGAAGTCTGTATTTTGGAAAAACTTTAAAAAAAATCAGTAAGCCAAAATAAATTGATTTATCTACAGGTGTTTCTCATAGGTATGGTCTCCGTGCAAGAAGCTGGTTGTCATGGTGATACAGACCCCCATGGCTTCTCCACAGGTGCAGGTGGGGTAAGGTCATCATGGTGGAGGCAGCAGAGCTTGGTCTCAAGCAGGGTGGTGCCCTCTAGGGACTGCAGTGAGGGGCCTGTGATCCCTAACACAGCCGCTACGCCCCCACATTTCCCAGTTAAGGACCCCCCTCTATTTCCTTGCTCTTCATGAATAAATGGGGAACACAAAGGTCCACAGGTGGGGTGCCGTTGTGAGACTTTCCTCAATTACTTGTATGGCTTTTGGTCCCTGTGGCGGCCCAACCAGATAACCAGGTTGATCCATGGTAAGGAAAGGTTGACCACTAAAAAAAATCAGGTGTCCAGTTGTGACAGTGTCCAGCCAGTTCCAGCTGCTTCCTTGTGGAGGGTTAGGGAAGGTGAGAATGGCTTTAGTCCTGTCTGTGTTTGTAAGCCGCCCTTCCTTAGAAATCAAACATCCTAAGTATCTCACCTGCCTCTGGAAGGACTGGAGCTTCTCTCTGGAAACTGTTTGTTAGATACCAGCTGTCGTAAGAGAAATATGCTATGGTCCCTTGAAGTGTGTGTGTTCAGGGGTCAGAGGAGGAGATCGTCCCCACATTGGAGGAGTGCAGACCTCTGAGAAATGCACCAGCCCAGTCAGACTTCAATATTTGTGCAAAGTGGGTCCCCCAGTGAACCCTGCAGAGTGACAACCCAGGTGCTGGGTGTTCTCCCCAGGAAAGGCAAACACCTGCTGACTCGTCTCCTGGAACGCTCAGGGGGCATGGCACACACCATCCACAGGAAACACCGTTTTAGCAGGAACTGGTGCCGCAGAACGTGGGGTTTGGTGCCACCCATGTTTTGAGACCACAGTATTGCTGACAGCTCTTGAGTCTTGTGCAAAATGCTAGCCCCTCCCATTTGGCTTCCTTCTGGGAAGGATTAGAGCGATACATGGGCTGGTGCAAGGAGGGAATGATCCTTTTCTATATATAATCTTTTACTATGGGTCTGATTCCTTCAATTGTTTCAGGCCTTAAAAGGCATTGTCTAATATTGGGTAAAGGTCTAATTGGGTTTATGGGGGTGGCTGACCACGTCTTACCAATGTCACTGGAAGATCAGGACCATAAGTGGCCCAGTAACGCTTGCAATTAAGCATCAGTTCATTTGTTAGTTTAAGTTTAGAAAAAATTTGTTCCATCTGTGTTTTTATAATTTCAGTAGTTCCATTCTCACTCTGTGGTTGTTCTGTCCGCATATTCTGTTATAAATTTAAATATGTTTCCCCCTTCTGAGAGAAGGAAATGGGAGCATCGTGAAGCTGCAAAAGTCTTTGCTGAGGGCTACCTGGGAGCCGAGGGGACAAGCAGGCAGGATGAGGACCCTGGAGGTCTGGGGGTCAGGACTTGCCGGTCCTAGGTTCACTAGGAATCTCAGCATTACTCCGGGGAGGGAGCAGTTTAAGGTGACAGCATCTAAGGACAGACAAGAGCAGCCAGGACGTAGGCGGGCTTGTGTCTGTTCTCTGTCTCTGAAAACGTCCCTTTCTCCTAAGGTACTAGAAGAGATGGGAGATCCCCATTCGACCTTTTGTTGTCCTGCTGTCATTTAAGATTTTGCAATTTTTTTTTTTTTGAAACGACCTGGCTTTTTGAGACTAGTCAGTTGTTACAGTTGAAAATTCATAATCTTTTAGGCCTTAGTTCTTTCATCCTTCTGAATAGTTTTAGAAAGTACATCTGCTGAGTTTCAGGAGTTTGTGTATTTGTCCAATTAAGCTGGTATCTTTTAACTAAGGTGGCCAAGGTCTCATTTAAACCATTGAGTGAAGCTGAATTTACTAGGAAATTATCCCAGTGATTTTAGAGCCCAGCACCAGCCATTCTGGAATATGGCTGAAAGCAGTGGTTCTCAATGTGTGGGTTACGACCCACAGGAACTGTATTAAAGGCTTGAGGCATTAGGAAGGCTGAGAACCACTGGATTAAAGCTTTCTTCAAACCATCCAGAACATCCAAGTACAGAGTTCTGGCCTTTGAGCACGTTGCTGACATCTCTTATCTACATTTTTAGGAGACACAAGGGGACTAGCATCATGGGGAGACTTGGCTAAAACGTGAAGCCTGTGACACTCTGTCTCAGCTCCTGTTTGAAAATTCTCTCCAAGGTTCTTCCAGGCTACCTTTATCTACTTTGGTGGCCTTGCCTTCCAACACCAGTATATAAATTAATCGATAAAGTTCAGAATATCCAGGCTCATAGTTCAGACAAGTAAATCAAATTCTTTCACAAACCCTGCAGGCTCCAGGTCAGGGATTCTTTACGATGTTCTTACATTCAGGATTTGTCCAAGGGCACACACAGCAGTGGGTTCACCTCTGCCCGTGGGTTTTACCCTGAATGGGGCTTCCAGAATAGGAGTTTCAGGAAGGGGGTCAGAGACCTGGGGAGTTTGCTCAGTGGTGGTGATGGAAGGAGAGGCAAGTCAGGATGGGGGTTCAGTAAAGGGGGAATCTGAAGGCACAGGGCAGAAAGCCTCGGATGCCTTTTTAAATTCAGAAATAGTTTTGTTTGCATCTCAGAGGGAGGCAATTTTCTATGAATTTCTTTCAGAAATTTCTAGGTGCCATTGGGAGTAAGTTTCCAATTCAATTTCTCTGGTTCTGAAACCACCTTTATCCAAGTGTGTCTGCAAATAAATCATCTTACGCATTTCAAAAAGACTCCCCTGTTAGCCACTGCTGCTGTGACCATCCTGGGTTGGGGGGGTTGTCTCCAAGACACAGGCAGGAGGGATGCCCCTAAGTGTTACATCTGCATAAATCCAGCTTGCGTTTCGAAAGGCCGGTGTTTCTTTAAAAGGTGCTCAAATTTTGAAATTTAATTTTCCATAATTTAGGAGCTTTTCAAAGGGACTAGGACTGGGACTGGCTTCTTGCCAGGACCATTTCCAGCTGTCATCAGGCATCAGGGATCACTCTCTCTGTGTCGCAGACGGTCTCTAACCACGTGGTGGCAGCAGAGAGTTCAGTGTCTGGGAGACCCGAGTGCAGAGAGGGGTTTCTGGAGCCGCTGCGGGAGGCCTGTCCTGCAGGGACAAGGACCCTGGTGCCTCTGCAAAGTCTCCAGTCGCTTGCAGCTCAGGATGGGGCAGAGGAGCAAACCACCTCTTTTTCTTGAGGTGAGAAAACTCACTCTCATGCACTTCTCAACAACTGACAGAAATTGTTCAAAAATGAAAAACTGTCTGAAATTTTGAGCAATGGCTACAATCTTAAAAATTATGCCACATAAAGAAAAAGCCACTGGTGCTAATACCTTGACCCAGACCTCACTGCTGTGGGTCAGAAGTTTAGAGAACTCTGCCCAGCTGTGACCTGCACTTTCCATTCTTATGCAGAAATGGAAAAGGTGGGAGTTTGGGATTTTTTTTCTTCCCGTAAAAAAAAAAAAAAAAAAAAAAAAATCTCTTACGGGCCAGGTGCTGAGTCTGGAAGGAGCATTGGTAGTGTCAGACAGTGAAGTGAGTCACTCACCATCCTGCTCAGAGGCCCAGAAAGGTAAGAGATTGAAACACAAAATAGATTAAAGAGTTTAATGGCTCCGAAGTGAGAACAGGTGTCTGAAGACTCAGCCCTGAGTGGCCCTGGCTGTGAGCTCCTCTCAACCCTTGTCACAAGCAGGGTTTGAGGCAACCAAAGAGGACAGGGAGCGGCTGGCATGGCTGTTTGTAGGCGCACTCTCTGGTCTCCAGAAGGGACACTGAGTGGGGACTGCCGGACGGTCCCACCCAGGGTGTGTGGGCTGTGGTGTCCAGTGCAGCCTGTGGGGCTGCTGTGTAGCTGCTGCAGGTGACAGCAAGTGGTTTCAGCTCAGAACTCAGCTCAGACGGGGGGAGGGTGGGACTGCTGCCTCTTCACAGTTCCTGGGCCAGGGATTCTTAGGGGCTTACTATCCTCCTAGAAGATTCTTTCCTTTCCTCCCAGGGACAGTAAAACGGTGATCAGTCAAAGGGAGGTACCTTGAAGTGGCTGCCGAGTGGGGAGGCTCCCTCATCACCCTCAGCCCCCTCTCTCTGCTTTCTCCACAGCAGGTGCCGAGACTGCAGGGTACAGTAGATAGATGGGAGGTGGCTCCGGGTTAGTTGTTTACCTCTGACCTTCCCTAGACTGAGAACTCCATGAGGGCACGAACCCTCTCTGCTGCTTGTCCAGGATTTGTGACCGTACCTGACCTGAGCAGGCGTTCACTCAGGACTTGCTGAGTCAGCAGAAGAGGCCGCGTCCCAGGCCTCAGCCTCCTGGATTTCTCCTTAGGAAGCACCGTGGGTGTTTCTTACCAAGGCTGTCGTAGGCCTGATGCCAAACAGCAGCACGTTCAGGTGTCCATCCCTCCATCACTGCGTTAAGAGGTGGGGTAATCCAGAGGTCAAGGCCACAGATTCCACAGGTCTGCCTGTGTTTGGATCCTGGCTCTGCATGTAGGAGCTGTGTGGTCTGGTGAGCCACCCAACTTAGTGTCTAGTATCTACTGTCCCTGCTCCTCAGTTCCATGGCCTCTCAGTTGTCTGTTGACGGTGATGATGGCACATCCTTGACAGGGTCACAGTGAGGACTAAGTGAGTTCCCACACGGAAAGTGCTTAGGGTAGCTTTCAGCCCCGGTTCAGCTTGATATAAATGATGTCTGTTAATATTAACCACCCCCTGCTGGGCCACTCTGTGTTTGAGAAGAAGGAATTCTATCAGATTTTTAAAGTTCTTTTAAAATTGTATAATGTGAATTCCTAGTTATTTATTGGTGTGTGTATTGGGTGAGCACCTTGCCCCTTGAGAACCAGGGTTACTACATGTATAAATAACATCATACCTGGTCCATTTTATATTTCTATACATCCCGGAGGGAGGAAAGGGCTGATAATAGGGCCTGGGGCACTCATAGACTTAGATGAAAGTACATAAGGGCTTACTGTTATTTGTGGTGATCACTGTGGTTAATAGTAAAGTTTGACAAAAAATACCCCAGGAACCTGGCCCTTCAGGATGCATTCCATCTACTTTTCTCTGTGAACCGTCAGCAACTCAAGTCCAAGGACCTGTGTCCTCTTTACAATGTACATGATGTCCGGCTTGTTGATGACAAAACACTTCCACAAAGTTCAGCGTGCTCCTGTGTGCACTGTCTGCCTTCCTGATTAAAAACAAGATGGACTATGCCTTAAAAATTATTTTTCCTCTTGAATACCAGCAAAATCTGTGCCAGGCCCCCTGCGCAGAGACACGCCTTGTTTGTTAGGCCGTAGCAGCACTACCATTACTATTATTATTTTTGCACTGCTAAAATGCTATGGCTTCTGTTACTAAACACGTGTCTGCTCTTTTAAAAGCTTTTGCTTTCTTTTATTTGACATAGATTCAGGTGAAAGCGAATTAGCTCAGTGCCGTCCATCACTTCAGGAGGGAGCTCTCACAAAACTGGAACTCATACTGAGATTGTGAAGAGCAAACATGGGCATCTCCATGTCTTTGGCTGAAAAGCTGAATTCCTGAACAGGACTATTTTTTGTAAACATCTATTATGTAAAGCAATATTCGAAGTGTTTAGCACGTAGCAGCTAATTTAATCTTTTCCACAACCACAGAGGTTCTTATTTGGCAGTGAGTGACGTTACCTGCCCAAATCACCAGCTGAGAAAGGGGGAGCTGGGCTGTGGGTGGGGGCAGGGTGGCTCCATCACCCACCTTCTCTGTTCTGAGGAGGGGGGTGCTTCAGACTCTATTCATTTATATTGATTTACACATTCTCTAAGCACACGTGAGCGCGAAGCCACAGGAAATGCTACTCACATGTGAACACCACTGCAGTTAGCTGTTGCCTGGGGACCTTGTTTCTTCAGGGTCAAACTGCTGCTTGTCTGAGGCTCCTAGTTACTGCTTTCACCCCTATAAATCTGTGCACTGAGTTTCCCTAACCTCCTTCCTCTCCTCAGAACGTCCTGCCCTCTTGACACGCTAAAATATTGGCAAAATAATCCAGGGTAAAGGTTAATGGTTTCTCTGGAGTGAATACCCTCCCCTTGTCTAAGTCCATAATGCTTGGCCTTAATGAAGAGAAGTTTAATTAGGTCAATGAGATAGTTACTCTCTGACAAGTAGAGCTCAATGCTCCTTCTGTTAATGCTAAAGGTCAAGTTAGAATGAACCTGGAGAGTCAGGCTGCGCAGAGCAGGGGAAACGGGAAAGGCAGGGACAGGAGCCCCCCACGAGGCGGGCCCCCGGTGAGGCTGTGCGTCTCTCTGGCCCTCAGATGAGGCTGAAACAGACACAGTGGCCTCACTGGCTCAGACCACAGGTAACTGCAGCTCAGCAGCACAGCCCTCCTGAGCAAAATCAGACTTTTAGTAGATACAAAATACAAGGTGCGAGAGAAAGGAATGTCAGCTAGACACTGTGCTCCCAGGAGTGTTCTTTGTTAAATGGCATGTTTTGACCCAGGGACTAAGTGATCATTTTCCACCCCTCTTTTTAAATTTGTTAAACGTTATTTTTTTTTTCTGACAGTGAAGGCAAAAAAACCCCAAAACAGTAGAACCTCTGTAAGGTGACCACCCAAGGGACTGTAAAACTGGCCGACACACGGAGGAGGTGGTCAGTGTAAGGAGCTAGGCCGGCTGTGCTGGTATGTACACGTGGTGCCTGTCGGGTTTGTGGAAATTAGGCCAAGTTGAGGAGGTGGCCAGCGTGGGGAAGGGTCAGCACGGGGAGTGGATAAGTAGGGGGAGGAGGTCAGTGCAGGCAGGGGGTCACTAGTGTGGGGTAGGGGTCAGGGTGAGGAGGGGTGGACTCTGTAGGGGAAAGTGGTCAGAGAGGGAAGGTGGTCAGTGGGGGGAGGTGGTCAGTGTGGGGAAGGGTCAGCATGGGGAGGGGATCAGTGGGGGGAGGAGGTCAGTGCAGGCAGGGGATCAGTGTCAGTGTTGAGAGGGGGTCAGGGTGAGGAGGGTTTCAGTGTGGAGTCAGTGTGGGAAGGTGGTCAGTAGGGGAAGATGGTCAGTGGTGGGGAGTGGTCAGTATGGTGAGGTGGTCAGTGGGGGGAGGGGGTCAGCATGTGGATGTGGTCAGTTGGGAGGGTCAGTGTGGGGAGGTGGTCAGTGTGTGGATGTGGTCAATGGGGGGTGGCCAGTATGGGGAGGTGGCCAGTGTGGGCAGGTGGTCAGTGTGCAGATGTGGTTGATGGGGTTGTCAGTGTGGGGAGGTGGTCAGTGGGGGCAGGGGGTCAAAGATCCTTCTGCCTCAGCCTCTCCAGTAGCTAGGACTACAGATGCTTGCCACTACACGTGGCTGATTTTCTTCTGTTTTCAGTAGAGATGGGCCAACTCTTACTCAGGCTGGTGTCTAATGCCTAAGTTCAAGAGATCCTCCGTCTCTGGCTCCTAGAGGGCTAGGGTTGCAGGAGTGAGTCGCCATGCCCAACCTAAAATTATATTTCTAATGTTTGTGTTACTTATCATCAGATTATATTTTATCTGGAAGCTCTTACAGAGTAACTAGTGTTACAAGTTACCAGCTATTTTGCCGGAAATTATAACTAACATCTTTCTTTGATAAATTAAAAAATTTTAGGTCAGGCTAAGAGTTTTGGTTGTCTGAAGTTCTAGGGAACTCTGCACATTTTCCAGAAGGATAACACACATTATGATCACCCTTGCCCAACTGTTCCAAGCTCTGTTTCTCTAATGACAGAAAGGATGGTCAGGAGAAGGAAGTGGCTTGTCCAATTTACTTTAGCAACTGAAAAACAAAAATAGGGTTAGAACTTATCACCAGAAACCAAGAAAATTCTTGGGTTTATCCAGCAGTCTATAAATTGGACCTGGAAAAGAAGATCAAAGGTGAGGGTGAAGTGATCTCTCCTACATGCTTGGCCTACATGAGTAGTCTGGGTTGCCCAGCAAAGATGTCTTCTCCACCCTGTCCTTGGTACAAACCGTGGTTTTCTCCATCCTGAGTTTGATCAGCACCTGCAAGGCAGAGTCATGAGAAATTGGAAGAGAAGGAACTTTACCAGTGGAGCAGACAGCTCTTCTGAGCCCGCACATCCCAGCTTGTTTTCTTCACAACATCACAGGTGGCTTCTTCTATCCCAGGAATCTCTTCAAGAGTCCATGAAAGGGATGAAAAGTTGCCTAATGGGTACGATGTACACCATTCAAGTGACGGGTATAATAAGGCTGGACTTCAGCACTATGAAATACTTCTATGTTACAAAATAGAACCTATACTCCCCAAATCTATAGAAGTAAAGAAACCCCAAAGATTCCATGGGAATGCCCTGACTCTAGATGCCTCTCTCTTTACTGCTCCGGGAAGCTTTGCGTTTACATTCTCAGACTGGTGACATCTGGGTGGTTATCACCCAGGGAGAATTTGTAGGAGCCCCGGTTCCTCCCGCCCCAAATGTTGATGTCTATTTTCTGGGCTCTCAATCAAGGAGTGAGGGGGACCTGTCTTAGAGGACTCTCTTGGAGGTCTAACTCACTGTTTTGGTAGCAAAGCAGACTAGAGATGGCTCTGAGAGAAATGAGGAGAGAGCGACTTCTGAAAGTAGCATGAGGGTTTTGTGATGCGCACCTGCTGGGTCTCAGGCAGGTGAGGTCTGACCGCTGAAGGAGTCGGGAAGCAGCACTGGCGATGAGGGCTGCGCGGCGAGGGGCAGGACCCGCCGCTGGATGGCGCCCCAGAGCCGCTCATCGCCGCTCGCCGCTCAGGGCTCCGCGGCAGCCCGCGTCAAGCCGGTTATAATGTAGCCTTGGAAATGTTTCTGTTTTATCTTTGAGGGTGGTGACTGTTAGAGCAGCACGTCTGCTACAATCAGATGCGCGCCGATTCCCGTGACTCTGGCCCAGAGACAGTCGCACCTGCGGAGCGAGGAGGGCCTTTTGGTCCCAGGTGGCGGGGCGGCCCAGACAGACAGGGGAAAGGTCAGGACTCGGTCCCGCCCCGCGGCCCTGCAGCACTTCCCTGGAATCAGGGACCTGGGAGTCTCCAGAGACGCTTCCAGTTGCCTCTGTATGCACGCCGGTGCATGGGTGCGTCCAGGTGCGCGTGCGTGCACGTGTGTGCACGTGTGGGTCCATGCGTGTATTTGGTGTGGAGGGGTGTGACAGTCCTCTCAATGCCCCTCCCTGCCCTCACATTCTGTGGATCTCAGTCCCTCAGTGTTCGTGGTGGGTCCTGGTCTGCCTGTGCGCACACCAAGACAATGTGCGTCTCTGGGAGAAAGACAGCCCTGCCGGTCCCTGCCCTCCCCCAGCACCCTCCTCTGTCTCCCGGGGGCTGTGCTGTTACTTATTGTCACCCAGAGCTCTGGCTGACCCACGGAAATCAACACATCAGGCAAGGCTTGCAGAGACAGTTTTCATGGCAATGTAGTTAACCGAGGATATCTACCCACCTCGTACAGTGAGCTTATGTACACAGAGAAACAGCGACCGTGTGTCACCGCCCTCATACACGAAGGCGTCCCCCAGCAGACCGTGCCCAGAGGCAGGGGCCAAGCTCACAGAGCAGACGGTCGCAGAGATGGGCTGAGAGACCAGCGTGAGAGGGTTCCACAGGCGTTTCAGGTGTCTGCTGTGTGCTGGGCTGTGAGGGCAGGAAGGTGAGTGTCAGGGACCTCAGCTGAGAGGCAGGGGCGCCGCTGGAGAGCTCCCAGGGTGGCAGGGACAGGGGGCTAGCAGAGTCGGGGGAAAGGCACCCCCCCTCCATTGGTGGGTTTGGGAGTCTTGCTGGAGAAACTACTGTCCAACCAAATGTCAGTGGGCCCAGAGAATAGCACTGAGGTCTCCAAAACCTTGGCTAGTGGAGTTTTATCAGTAATTTTAAAGAAGTTGTGATTGGACTTTTTTTGTATACCTTTGGTATATGGTTTCGTACAATTCATTATGTGGTATTAATAATAATAGCTCCTCTTCATTAAGTTCTACGCACGGCACTGAGTAGGTTACATACAATTCTATATTTAATCCTCAGAGAAATCCTGTGAGCCAGACAGGTATTAACATCCTGGTGTTGGAGATGTTTTTATGGAACATTTCAAGCTCACACAGCTTTTCTTTCTCAGGTACAGGTCCCCACTGTACCCACCACCCAGCGTGAACAGTTACTGACTCCTCAAACCCTGTTCATTTGTTCCCCCCTCATGCAGATGTCAGAGGTATGTTGAAGCCGGTTCCAGACGGCGTGTCATTTCCTCTTTATATAGCTCAATAGTTTAAAAGATACAGATAATTCAAAAAACATGGCCACAATCTACTTCTAGCCATGATGGATGGAGTGGCAAAGACCAGATTTACTATTCTGCCTGAGACAACAGCAAAAAGAAAAGAGATGACCTAAGTGAAACTATGCTTCTGAAGACCCTGGACACCAGGGGTGCAGGACAATGACACCCAAAAGATGAGAAGGAAGAGCGAATCCCTGCCCCAGCTTCCTGCTCTGAGAAAGTGCAGGTGTGGGACAGGGAGGACGGGCCCTGGGAGACTGTTGTTGGGTTTTGTGGAAATTGATACTTTGCTTCTAAAATTCAAATGGAAATGCAGATGACCTAGAATCACCACTCAAAATTGAAGAAGAGCAGAGTTGGAGGAGCAGCCCTGCCTGACCTCAGGTTATAGCAGCAAATACACTGTGCAGTATTAGAGTGAAGAGGGCCAATTAGGTCAGCAGTCAGAACAGGGAGTTCAGAGATAGATGTAAACACACACACATATGTACACACGTACATACAGGCATAAATTACACACATAGACATATATACATACATACACCTCCATTTATATGCACACATACAGACAGATATACACACACTCACAGACATACATACACACATATGTACACACATACACATACATATATGGATACATACACACATATAGATATACACATATATATAATATATACACACATATATAGGCTTTCCATAAAGTTTTCCCAGATGACCAAAAATTGCATTACAACAAAGATATTTGTATCAGAATGTTCATTGCAGCTCAATTCATAATTGCCAGGTCATGGAAGAAGCCCAAGTGCCCATTGACCCACGAATGGATCAACAAACTGTGGTATATGTACACCATGGAATACTATGCAGCCATAATGAAAGATGGAGACTTTACGTCCTTCATGTTCACATGGATGGAGCTGGAGAATGTTCTTCTGAGCAAAGTATCACAAGAATGGAGGAAAAAGTATCCAATGTACACACTCCTATTATGAAACTAAGTTATACCTTTTATATGAAAGCTATAACCTAATAACAA
>CAUYQV010149477.1:0-11173 GCA_963574575.1 Galagoides demidoff
GTGCCTTTATTTGCATCTCTTTAAATCCAAGAACTCATAGATCAGAGGAGGTAAAAAGAAATGGCTGAAATCTGTAGGAGCCAATTTAACCTAAAGGAACAAACAAATTTGGCAGCCAAGCTGTCCTTGAAGTAAACTTACCGGGAGAGCGCTGGACCCAGGCTCAACCCAAGCATTCATCTGTTCTACTTTGAAAGAATATAGACAAAACATTTGTAAATACTCCTCCAGCTACATTTAGACTGATGTATTCAAATTTTTTTTTGTTCTGTTTTACATAAATGCATTACCTTGGCCAAAGTTTGACTCAAAGGGAATGAAGTAAGTACGTTGTCCTAGTGACCCTTCACACCCATGACTTACTAGCAGCACTTGGAATAGCACAGTTTATGTCTTTGGAAAAATGCACAGGCAAAGGGTGAAACATGCAGAGGCAAAAAAGGGAGTAGTAAACATCTTCAGTCTCTTTTTACTGGTTGATTTAAGTGTTCAGATTAAGCCACCAAAAAAATGTATAACAAGAAAAGCACCGTGAGGAAAGATTGCAATCTACCTCTAAAGCATAAAAAGGGAAAGAAACTTAGATGTCTGAAGGAAATAGTGAATTCATATTCTGTAGTGTGCTATATGTTCTTTGGTTTTTGTTTTTGTTTTTTTTGTAATGACTGATTACAAAACCCTGGATAAACTGTTCTCTTCTTTCCCCCCTTTTATCAGCCATCAGTAGCCAGTCGGGCCATGAGAAGAGTTAGTTCAGTTCCATCTAGAGCACAGTCTCCTTCTTATGTTATCAGCACAGGCGTGTCTCCTTCCCGGGGGTCACTGCGAACTTCTCTGGGTAGTGGATTTGGCTCTCCGTCAATGACTGACCCCCGACCTCTGAACCCCAGTGCATACTCCTCCACCACATTACCTGCTCAGCGGGCAGCCTCTCCGTACTCACAGAGACCCGCCTCCCCAACAGCGATACGGCGGATTGGGTCAGTCACCTCCCGGCAGACCTCCAATCCCACCGGACCAACCCCTCAGTACCCAACCACCGCCAGAGTGGGGTCCCCGCTGACCCTGATGGATGCACAGACTCGGGTAGCTTCCCCATCCCAAGGCCAGGTGGGGTCGTCATCCCCCAAACGCTCAGGGATGACTGCCGTACCACAGCATCTGGGACCCTCACTGCAAAGGACTGTTCATGACATGGAGCAATTCGGACAGCAGCAGTATGACATTTATGAGAGGATGGTTCCACCTCGGCCAGACAGCCTGACAGGTGAGTGCAAGGTGACCGCACTGCGTAAAACCCAGTGAGGAAATCTCTCCTGCAACTGTAGCCGAAACAAAATCCTAATGTGGAAAAAGCTCGTGTTTTTAATCTCAAAATTCTCGTCATCAACTTCAGGTTAATGGGTCTTTCAGGTTCTGTAATTCTTAATGCCATGAAATTGTATATACTCATACCAGCAGAACTCTTTTTGCAATGGATACATTTTTCCCCTTCAAAATATTAGGGTTTAAAAGATATAAACTTCACATTTTAGATTAATTGGTTGGCATTGTAAATTGTTCCTTGATTTTTTTTTTTTTAATGAAAGGTTTTCCAGGCCTATCCTTATATATATATGTAAGTTATGTTAAAAGGTGGTATCAGAATATCTGTTTAAATATTTGAATCTTTTTCTTTAGACATATTTTGGTAGTGTACACCAGAATATAAATTTCATCCCCTACTGCCTTGATTTGGGCGTCCCAACAGGAATTGCACAAAGCTTTTATGAATTACCTGTAAGTGCCACTCTGATTAAACCAGAAACACACCAGATCCCTGATGTCATAGCTGTTCCCATCAGGGTTTTACACGGAGAGTTTCCCCTATAATGTAAAGACTCTGTACTTTAAAGTAAAGTGACATTTATTTTTAGTGTTTTTATTTTAAAAGTAACTTACAGAGTAGTAAAAATTAAGATTATACAGGAAAATAAGAAATCAGAAGTGCAAGTCCCAAAGTTGTCTTCTGTCCTCAGCCAGACCCACCATCTGTTTATATAGTATTCAGGAACATTTGTTTGCATATATGAGTAGATGCATTACATACAAATGTGCACACGTGCACACACTGTGCTTTCTTGTGTACTGATGAGATTCTGTCATACGTATCTTCCTTTGCCTTGTTCTTTTCACTTAATATGTCTAAGACCTGGGCAGTGCCTGCGGCTCAGTGAGTAGGGCGCCAGCCCCATAACAAGGGTGGTGGGTTCGACCCCAGCCCTGGCTAAACTGCAACAGCAACAACAACAACAACAAAAATAGCCAGGCATTGTGGTGGGCATCTGTAGTCTCAGCGACTCAGGAGGCTGAGGCAAGAGAATCGCCTAAGCCAAGAGCTGGAGGTTGCTATGAGCCATGACGCCACGACACTCTACCCAGGGCAACAAAGTGAGAGTCTGTCTCTAAAAAAAAAATATGTCTAAGACCTGTGCCTCATTCTTTCTTAATAAATGCGTAGGACTCCCATTTTTTTTTTTTTTTTTGAGACGGAGCCTCAAGTTATCCCCCTGGGTAGAGTGCGATGGCATCACAGCTCACAGCAACCTCCAACTCCTGGGCTCAAGCGAGTCTTCCGCCTGGGCCTCCCAAGTAGCTGGGACCACAAGCGCCCGCCACAACGCCTGGCCGTTTTTTTTTTTTTTTTTTTTTTCTGGTTGCAGCCATCATTGTTGTTTGGTGGGCCTGGGCTGGGGATTCGAACCCGCCACCCGAGGTGTACGTGGCTGGCGCCCTAGCCGATTGAGCCACAGGCGCCGAGCCAGGACTCCCATTTTTATAGTCTCTTTCCTGTTAGTGGACAGTTGGGTTATTGGACTTTGTTAGCTATTAGATATGATGCCCTACACATTCTTTGCTTAGATACTAACTATGGGATCCGTTTTTTTAAAATAAAATTGCTGCATCAAAATGCTTATTTTTGTTTTGTGAGATATTCCTGAATTGTCACCTCTCAAGAAGGTTACATAGATTTCTGCCAGTGATTTAAGGGTGTGCCTGTTTCCCTATACTTTTCGCCAGTGCATATATTCCAAGTTTTTCATCTTTGCCAGTCTGGTAGATAAAAGCTTTATCTTAGTGTTTTAAATGGCCATTATTGAGTTACAACTGAGATTGAAGATTTCCTATGGATGTATATTAGGCATTTTCTCATTAAGCTCTGCTTCAGGTCATTTGTCTATTTTGTAATTTGTAAAAGCTCTTTATACTTGAGATAAATTAGCCATTGGTAATATACTTCTCAAGTATTTTTTTTTCCATTTTATCATTTGTCTTTTTACTTTGTTTTAGGTTTTACTTGCAAAGCTTGTTAACATTTTATATAATAAAAGTAACATCTTCTTTATGGCTTCTTTTGAGATTTTTCTAATTGAATAATTTTGCACATAGAATTTATATTGAACTTGATTTTGAGTTCAAAGAAATTCCCAGAGGAGAAACCATCTTTTTTTATTCACCCATCAGAGGAGTGTGCTTGGCTTAGGTATTTTCTGAAATACCTCTAGAAAGTTAGGCATCAAAGTGACGGAGGAATCATGTATGAAATTCTGCCTCCCAAGGAAACCCTAAAAGATTAATAGTTCTGAAGACTTCTATATTCCCCCATGTACGGGTAGAACAGCTATGCAGAAATCTTGGCTTGCCGGAGAAGGAAGTAGAGACCCAGGGAAGGAAGCCAGCACGTCAGTTACTGTCTCCATGTTTAACATGTTTAATCCTGAGAGGGTTTGGCCTCTTTAGTTTAGAAAGCTTGTTTCTCTGACGGTGGAAGTGAGATCAGACTTCATGTTTTGCCAGTGAGCAGCACTTTGGAGAACACACATATATATATATAAACCTAGCCTCTCACTGATATTTATCCCTCTAGAAATACTGCAGTCTTGTAAAGAAGCAAAGTGTTTCTTTAAAAGGTTCTAAGGAAGCTTTGTTGTCATCTGCCTGTCCATTTATTGTGAAGGTGGATCCTCATTTGTGAATTCCTTTCTTTTATTCTAACTTTAGAAAACGCTATACCTACCTGTCATTATATTTGTTATAGATTCAGGGACTCATCTATTTGGTGATCATAATTTAAATGGTGATATAACGTATGTACAAATATATTTTCTACCACAGGAAAAATATGTGTACTCTAAAATACTCATTTCAGTGTAATCATAGCATGTCAAGAGAAATTTTGAGGAGATACAGAATCAATGGTTGAATGATAAATTTATTTCTAATGTCTTAAGTATAAAGGTTTTGAATCACATGAAATGTCTCGCTGTAATAAGTAAACTAATGTATTTGTGGAATTGCAAATAGAAATTATTGGTTGGGTAAATAATACTGTGCGGTGTCAGTGTTTTCTATTATCTGGGGCGGGAAGGTAAAGTTATTAAAAATTAATCTGTGGAAAAAATTTTGGGAAAATTACTTCTAATACTAATTATAGAACATTTTTATTCGTGTTCTGGTTTTAATGGTGCTAAGTTATAGTGGGCTTTCTACACATATTTGTTTTACTTAATCTCTAAAGAGTCTCTGTACTGTAATTTTTTGAATGCTAATCTGCAGGACTGTGTGGGTTTTTTTTTTTTTTAAGACATGAGCAGGTAAACAAAAATAGTAACAGTCATTGTTACATTATTCAGAATGCTTCTAAAATGTCTAGAAAGTGCTACATCTCGTTACAATTTTAAGCCTTTTTTTCCCATTGTGTCGCATATAAGAATTTCATTCTACAAATAATCCCATAACAAGCTGAGTATCTGCTGGCTATTTTTTATAGTTTTAGGTAGTAAAGAGCTCATTTTGTTACCTTGAAATCATAGTGTTTATAAAAGTTTTCATATTACATGAATTCTGGTGACTAACCCTGCCAGATCCTTAGGGAGTGAGAGTAAAACATCCTGAGAGGGCTGAGGAGGCTTTGTCTGATTCATATCACTGTGGGGCAGTGGGAGCACAAGGGTTGGGCTGGTTTCTACCCAAGTATAAATGATCTTCAGAGTCTCACACTGACTGGAGAGTGTTTTTTGCTCTATTGAGTGTTACAGTAGCACCTTGTATTGATACAGCTGTGGAGACTAGGTACCTTCACCTGCCTGCCTTTATGCCACCAATAACAAAAACAGTGCTTGTACTTTTGTTCAAGATACTCATAGACTATAGAGATAGAGCCTAGACTCTGCTAAAAAAAAAATAATAATAATAATAATAATGAGAAATCTGCCAGTGAATAAAAAGCTGAAATCCTCAACAGAGAACTTTACAATAGCAATCATAATGCATCTATAGAGATAAGTTGCTTTCCACAGAACCCTACCTGGTGGGCCTACCTTCCTCTTTAACCTCATGTTTGTGGAACACCTTGAATTCAATTCATCATGTCTGTATCCTTGATCCCTGAGGTAGAGCTGTACCCATTACTGGATATATAAGGACAGAGCCCTATCAGGAAGTAGCTCTCAGATGGTGGTGAATCCCATTTCCTTTTGGGCTCTCAGATTCCTTAATTTTGAAATGAAAATGTTTGTCTGGATAATCTCCCAGCTATAAGATGGTATAAACCTGAGCTCTTTATTGTAGCAAGTGGGGAGCCAGTAGCTGAAACCCACAGTGGTTCCTTTAGTTTCTTTCATGTCACATTGCTGTCCAAGGTAGGTGGTAATCATTCACTCTAGAATCTTCATGTGTTTATGAACTTTCTTGTCACTCCTCACATATTCAGGCCTGTTTGCTTTCAGTTTTGATTTGATTGAGCTAACAGGATGGGAATGATCCTGTCTTTTTATAATTAGTTACCATGTTAATTATTGGCAATTTTTATAGCAAATGTTATGTTGACCGACTTAAGATACATTTGTGCTTTCTCTTGCTTATGTTTGGAATGTAATTTTAGTTGCTATTCTTACCAAGTGACAGATTTTACTAATGATGAAAAATCACAAACTTGTGACCATCGTAATAGAGACAATACTAATGCAGTTTTTTTAAGAAAACATTTGGATTTGAAATCTACCTATCTATCATGGAAGTTCTGTGTATGTAATTTGAGTAAAAATATTTTAAATGATTTAATGTGTGTGTACTACTAACTTTGTACTTTTCCTTTATACTAGAAGGAAAGTAAACAAGAATCTGGTATGTGAGTTCCTATAAAAACAACAGTTTTCCTGACTTTTTTTAAGAAAAGAAAAATACAGTGATAAATAGTAAAATTGTATTTCATGATATTTAATAAATGTTATTAGTTTGCTGTTTATATCCCAAATTTTGTGGCATAAAATTTCCAGTGTTTTTCTCTAAGAATTATATGTGAACTAATAGATGTTTTTCCAAACCACTCTAAACATTAGCTTCTACTAAGTACAATATGTAGGAGGCATCTTAGGTACTGGCATTTAAAGACTCATGAGACAGTGTTCCCCGCCCCTAGTGGTCCACTTAGTGAGACTGGAAGGTCTGGAGGGCAAGGAGAGAGTAACTTGAGCAATATAATGATAGAAATAAGCATTCTCTATTTGGTATCACCACCAGCAAATAGCTAACAGTTGGGGAATGAATTTCAGTGTTTCAAACCATTTAATAATTTGTTATTATTTTTGTTAGAAAATTTATTTTGCTGCCAAGGGAGAGTTTTATTTTGAAAATACATATGGATTGTGGTGGGCGCCTATAGTCCCAGCTACTTGGGAGGCCGAGGCAAGAGAATCACTTAAGCCCAAGAGTTTGAGATTGCTGTGAGCTATGACTTTACAGCACTCTACTGAGGGCAACATAGTGAGACTCTGTCTCAAAAAAAAAAAAAAAGAAAAGATTACACATGGAGTCCTTTTCACACCTGGCATCCCTTTTTTGTAAACTCATTCATGTGGCGTTTAGACTTAACAGTTGATCCTTTTGGTTAGGATTTTAATCAGGGTTTATGTTTTTCACCTCACTGTGACTTTCTTAATTCCTAGTGACATGTTTTTCCTGCCCTTAGGCTTACGGAGTTCCTATGCTAGTCAGCACAGTCAGCTTGGGCAAGATCTTCGTTCAGCTGTGTCTCCAGACTTGCACATCACTCCTATATATGAGGGGAGGACCTATTACAGCCCGGTGTATCGCAGCCCAAACCACGGAACTGTGGAGCTCCAAGGGTCGCAGACGGCTTTGTATCGCACAGGCTCAGGTGGGCGTCAGCGCTGTCCAGCTGATCTCCCTATTTCATGACCCTGACAGTGGAAACATTTTATCGAGATTGAGTTCCCTGTTAGAAAGAAATCATGTTGCCCATTTGGTTGTCAGATAACCAGCTTGACAGTAGATCAATAAGCAGTAGAACAGAAGCTCATTTAGTACCTATTTTCAGGTAATATATTTTCACCTTAGTACAATCTAATCAATAAACATAGTGATTGTACTGTTAATTCAGGAATAAATTTGTTAAACTATAAATCTAGCTTTCCTCCGATTGGAAGCATATTCAATGTGGAAAGGAAAGCTTTTGTTGGGAAATTTCTTTGTAATTTTTGTTGCTGAACAAGTTTTTGGACAAAATCCATACATGAGTTACTTGGCTATCTTTGATTAGCTTCTATGGAGCCCAAGTGCATTTGGCATAAGTGTTGGGCTCCCTCTGAATACATAAGTCTGGAATGTGAAGTAGATATCCCTTGTGATGGTCTCAAACTGGGACGGGATGCAGAAGTGTCATCTATAAGAACAGGGAGCTGGGGTTCAACCCTTGTACTCACAGCCCTCCCATTTATGCCACACCATAGCTGCTGAGAGAGCAGAGGCTGCAGTCCATGTTGGTGTGAGGTTATGCTGTAGGGCTGGCTCATGGAGTCCCAAAAGTCAGCTTCTCTTTTTAAAAAAAAAATTAAGTATTACAGATTTGCTAACTTACCCACAGATGAACTCCAGGTAGCACAGGTAACGCCTCAAAGGCACAGCTGTAGGAGACATACTTCCCAGAACCCAAGGAGAGAGAAAACTGTGTTTGAATGGGTTCTTTGCCAGAAACTGACAGCTCAGTTCATTGAGGGATTTTTCTTCTAATAGGATGTGCCAGCTTTTACATTAGTGATGAAATATGTCGCTTGTTTTTATGTTTGTAAATTGAGGAATTTCCCATATAGGATTAAGAAATAGAGAATGTTATAATCTTTATAAATACATGAAGAATATGGATATAGTATTAGACAGATAATTCCTGCTATAATTAAAGAAATGGCAAATACAATGTGTAGTACCTTTATACATATTATCATGCAGTAATTTATGAGAGTAGCCATGGAGTATATTATCCTCTTTCTTTCTTGTGAAGTAGATTGTCCAATGTTATCAAGATCCACACGTCTAGAAATAAAATATACAGTAGTCCTCCTTATCCATGGGGCATATGTTCCGAGACCCCCAGTAGATAAATGCAACCACAGATACCCAGCCCTTATATACAGACAGTGCCAAATATATATATATATATACATTTTAAGAGATGTTATCTATCTATTACTTTTCAACGTTGAATCGAAGATACTGTTACTGGTCAGATGTACCTAGACATTCTATACACAACCATTTTACCTGCAATTTGTACACCTTGAGAATGATTTTACTTCTGATTTTCGCTTAAAAGGTGTGTTCATGTTTTTGGCACCCCCTGTATACTATGCTTTTTACTACATAGTCACACCTGATACAAAGTTTAATTTATACCTTAGGCATAGTAAGAGATTAATAACAATAATGATGAAGTGAAAGAATTAAGTAAAATAAAGTTGACCTCAACAGTTAGTCTGATAGCCAGCATGGCTACTGAGTGACTAACAGGTGAGTGGATGGACAACAGGATACACTAGACAGAGGGGCAATTCACATCCCAGGGGGAATGGAGCTGGGTGTACCAGATTGCATCGTGCCACTCAGAACAGTGTGCATTTTAAAACTTGTACTTATTTCTGAAATTTTCTATTTGATATTTTCAGAACATAGTTGACCCCAGGTAACTGAAACCATGGAGAGCAAAACCCCAGATAAGCAAGGACTACTGTATACATATAGGAAAATATGTAACCTGTATATACACTGTTAAAATTTTGACAGTTTCAGTTATTTACAAATTTGAATATTTTGTTTTTTACCACTAAAGTGAAATTATGAAATTTTTCTATTTTGTTATTTAGCTGTGTGATTGATTTCATTCTTACATTTCTCATAGTTATATAAATTGTAATGAGCATATTAAGACCTATTATAAACAGATTTCTAATTTTATTTTTGTTCCTTCTTTCTAATAAAGTTGACAAACTATTATTGAAAACTTAGGTACCATTTTTTAGTGCTAATGAGCTAGATTGGTAAAATGTAAAGGCAAGCACTTTATGTAATTGCCAAAAACTATAGTCCTTAAAATTAAAAACATTTTACCTATTAAAGGATAGTTATCTCATGGAGAGCTTACTAATCTTTTTCAAAATGTTGACTTTCTAGTAGGTATTGGAAATCTACAAAGGACGTCCAGCCAACGAAGTACCCTTACATACCAAAGAAATAATTATGCTCTGAACACAACTGCTACCTACGCAGAGCCCTACAGGCCAATACAATACCGAGTTCAAGAGTGCAATTATAACAGGCTCCAGCATGCAGCACCGGCTGATGATGGCACCACGAGATCTCCATCAATAGACAGCATTCAGAAAGACCCCAGGCACGTACCCGTTAGGAGTCTCCAGAATGCTATAGTGTTACAGGAAGCAGCTAGTTCCTCCATTCTTACTTTTTAAAAATTGCCAAGTCTATTATAATATCAGTAATTCCTTATCTCTTAACACTTCCAGGTATATTCCTAGCTCTGTAGGTCACTGACGTTAATATCATTTTAAAGATAGATTCCTTCTTGTTTTAATAATAATTTAGAGAATGAACAGATCTATGGGAATATCATATTCAGCACTGAAATACTTCAATAAGCCAATTACCTGGATAACCTCTTAGTCAGAATTGAACAAAAGAGTTTGAAGGATCATTTTAGACCTTTTCTCTTATCCTGACCAACTTCTTAAAGGAAAGCTTCTTAAAATTCATATTATGGCTAGGTGCCTGTTGCTCAGTGCTGGGCACTGGGGGTGGCAGGTTCAAACCCCATCTGGGCCTGCTTAACAAGGAAAAAAAAAGCTTTTATTAACTAGGTACTTTGAAAAGCTTTCTGACAGTTAGGAAAAAATAGTTCACAAGAAATTCTGTATCTCATAAGCAAAAATATTTGTCCAATAATAGATACTTCCTTTTTCTAATTTCATTTGACCCTGTATATAACATTTTTTATTAAGATAAGTGTGAGTCATTTAGTACTTGATTGATTGAAAAACTGGCTTTGTCTTTAATGAAAGCCATTTAGAATGTTCAAGAAATAAGAATATTTTAAAATTAAAAGAATTTTTCTTCTAGTTTTATTTTGAAAAAGTGAAATGGATGCCACATTTTAAGCAGCTGTAGTGTTATTTTAAGGCATGTATGCAAGATTTCATTCAGTCTTCGCCCACAAATAGTTGCTTCACTGAAAAGTTGTTATAATTATTAATTCATTTTTAGCAGTCTACCATTTTATTTTAATGAATATGAATTAGAATGATGAGTGAGGTTTGGTCAGTAAAACAAAATAACTAAAGGTACTTTAGAGTTGAATGGGAAGTCCATTACTTCACTAAAAGCACTTCACCTACTTATTTTTATGCCTAAAATTCTGTAAGATTTATACATATCTTTGGTTCTGCTATTCCTGGTTTGTCATCTTTTGGTTATTTTAAAGATTTTTTTTTTTTAATTTATCTAATGGCACCTCAAGTTATCAAAAAATATTTTCACGGATTTTGTTTTTAAAATCCTCAAAGTGACAAAAGATTAAGATACCCAAATAGATGCAGAAATTCCTAAGAGTTTGAATTGTAGGTAATTTAGATTATACCTTGGCTGGACCTGCAGAAAAAATAATAGCTGCATAGAAAAGCAGAGAAGTGGCTCGGCGCCTGTGGCTCAATCAGCTAAGGCGCCAGCCACGTACACCTAAGGTGGCGGGTTCGAATCCCCAGCCCGGCCCGCCAAACAACAATGATGGCTGCAACCAAAAAATGGCCGGGCGTTGTGGCAGGCACCTGTG
>CAUYQV010149479.1:0-36717 GCA_963574575.1 Galagoides demidoff
TTAAAAATCACTGGTTAGGGCTTGGCTGGCATGACTACTCACAAAACTCCTACAGCTACAGAAAAACCATACTCTCAATAAACTCCCTAGTAATAGGAGCCATCAGGCCAATTGGTACCTCCTTTCTTTTTCCTCTTCTTCCTTTTTTTTCTTTTTGAGGCAGAATCTCACTATGTCACCCTCAGTAGAATGCCATGGTGTCACAGCTCACAGCAACCTCAAACTCTGGGGCTTAAGCGATTCTTTTACCTCAGCCTCCCAAGTAGCTTCTGGGTCTATAGCATCTGCCACGATGTCTGGCTAGTTTTTCTATTTTTAGTAGAGATGGGGTCTCCCTCTTGCTCAGGCTGCTCTTGGCCTTGGCCTCCCAGACTGCTAAGATTATAGGTGTGAGCCACCAGGCCCCGCCTTGCCAGCCCCTTTCTAACTGTAATTTACAACCCAGGCCACCATACCTCTGACTGACAGAGGACCAGCCTTCCAAACATTCTGCCCTGATTAGCAACTGCCGTCCTCAAGCCTGTTTCAGTCAGCATATAGAGACTATGCACACAAACTTCCGTGACTCATTTTTTGATGTTAAAAGCCAAATTTTATTCTATTTTCTTTCTTTCTTTCTTTCTTTTTTTGAGACAGAGTCTCGATATGTCACCCTCGGTAGAGTGCCACAGTGTCACAGCTCACAGCAACCTCAAACTCTTGAGTTTAAATGATTCTCTTGCCTCAGCCTCCCAAGTCAAAGCCAAATTTTGATGCTAAACCCTGCCCCAAATTGCACATCGGCTGCTACATATATGTTTACTCGTCATGCATGCACTCAACTCCTTTCTTAAATACGTACAGCTTTTCCCCCAAACCTGCTGAGTATGTTTTGGGTAATCCGGGCCCTGTGAAGCATAAAAATCAACCTGGCCCTCTGTCTCTGAAGAGAGAGCTCCTCCAATACATACCAAACACTGTCTCTTCCCAGTTTGCAAGGTGACATCACCAGTAAAGCTCTCCTTTCTGCTGTTTAGCTCTGCTGGTGGTGTGGTCCCAGCTACTTGGCTCTTGACAGGGCCAAGATGGAGGATACAGCCCAGGACTCATAGATTTGTGGATCTTAAATAATCAGGTTCATAAAGGATGAAAACCCAGTTTTAAAGAATTTATTCAAGCAAAAATCTGGGAGTAGTCATCCAGGAAACATGGACTCCAGAGAAATGGTGTAAGTGCCCTGAAGTTTAAATTATGGCTTTGCTATATAGGGAAAGACAAAGAAATTTAGTAAGATTATAACATTTTCTATACAAGACTAGTTTATAAGTTACAGTTCAATTACAATCTGTTTTATTTTCCATGTAGCTTATTTTCATTTACTTTCCAATTTTTTTTTTGGCCAGGGCTGGGTTTAGAACCCACCACCTCTGGCATATGGGCCTGGCACCCTACCCTTTTGAGCCACAGGTGCTGCCCAGTTTTTTTTTTTTTTTTGAGACAAAGTCTCACTTTGTCACCCCATGGCATCACAGCTCATAGCAACCTCAAACTCTTGGGCTTAAGCAATTGTCTTGCCTCAGCTTCCCAAGTAGCTGAGACAACAGGCACCTGCCACAACATCTGACTATTTTTGTAGACGAGGTCTCACTCTGATTCAGGCTGGTCTTGAACCCATGAGCTCAGACAATCACCCACCTCAGCCTTCCAGAGTGCTGGGATTACAGGCATGTGCTGCTACACCCAGCCTCCTTTCCAATTTAAGAGATGTATTTAACATTCCCTTTCAGAAAACGTGATAGTCACATATTTAATATTCCATCTTCGACAATGTGATAGTCATGACATCTTTGTGTGAAAGAGAAAAGAAGGAAGTCCATTTACAATGAAGATCAACAGTGAAGAGGGAAGTGGTCTTCCCTGGCTCCCTTTAGTCACAACATTCTATAAAACAATTTAGGTAAGAAAGAAGGTTAACCTACGATCAGAGAAATAAAGGGTCTGGCTGCCTAGGTTGCAGCTACCAGTCACTGACTCAGTCCCCATACATTCCTTTAAGGCTCAAAATATTTTAAAGTTCCCATAGCGTAGATCTTGAATGACTTATTTTCACAGATTCAAGATGCCCTGAATATATGTGCTCTGATTAATAGCAGTTATTAGTGGGTTTTTAAAGGAAAAAAAGAAGGGAGCACTTCCTAAAATTTGCATTTGTTCATTAAAATAACATAAACTATTGATCAGCTATAATTGTTCTTTGTAACACAAATTCTAGGAATTCCAGGAACATGAAGATAAGGGTGAGGGTTACATGTTCAAACTGTAGTGTTACCAAACAAATTAGGTCCATTTGCTTGTGCACAATGGAAGGTCAAACACAGAGGAACCAGGTTTTTGCAATGAGAAAGGTTTATTGACAATCAGCTGCGCAAGAAGACAGAAGTCTGGCTCAAACCTGTCTCCTGGAGCTGGGGCTTAGGGCAGGTTTTACTGTCAGAGGTTAATGAGGAATGATCTGATTGGATCTTGGGTCCTATGTCTGCTTCTTGATTCAGTCCAGCTTCTCAGTCACAGCACCTAGGTTTTGCCTATGATTGCAGGCCTAGTTCATCTGGGCATGCTCAAGTTATGTGACATTTAACCTGGGGGTTCCCAGGCAACCAAAAGTACAAGTCACAACTTTGTTGCACAAAAATGAACTCCTTCTGGAGGCACTGGTAGCTCACTGGGTAGGGTGCCAGCCACATACACAGAGGCTGGTGGGTTCCAACCCGGCCTGGGCCAGCTAAACAACAATGACAACTGCAACAAAAAATATCCAGGCGTTGAGGTGGGCACCTGCAGTCCCAGCTACTTGGGACTGTAGAATCACTTAAGCCCCAGAGTTTGAGGATGCTGTGAGCTCTGAGGCTACCGCAGTCTACCCAGGGCAACAGCTTGAGACTCTGTCTCAAAAAAAAGCTTACACCTGTAATCCTAGCACTCTGGGAGGCCAAGATGGGTAGATAGCTTGAGCTTGAGTTCGAGACCAGCCTGAGCAAAAAGCAAGTCCCTGTCTCTACTAAAAACAGAAAAAAAAAAGAAGAAGAAGAAGAACCAGGCCTGGCTTGGTGGTATGTGCCCATAATCCCAGGGCTTTAGGAGGTTGAGGGAGAGGATCACTTGAGCCCAGGAGTTTGAAGCTGCAGTGCACTATGATCATAGCACTGGACTCTAGTCTGGGCAACAGAACAAGACCTTGTCTCAAAAACAAAACAAAACAAAAACTATTGAACCAAATTGAGTTAGTTACAGTGGCAATGATACAAGACAGGTGGCACACAGCCAGCTCGGTGGAGCTTTGAAGCGGGGGAGGGAGGGCGGACCGGCTACCTCTGCCTTGGCGTTGTTGGTGCGGTGGCGGAGGAACCAGCGGGCTGGAGGGTAGGCAGGGCCCCCCTCTACCCCGCAGGAGGCTCCAGTAGCCGGAGAGGCCAGACAACTGCTGGGGAGCACCTTAGGGTTCCCTCCCCTTGCACTTGCGGCTGAACAGGGAACCCCCATTTCCTAGGCCTGGAAATGAAAGGGACTGTAGGCATTCAATCACGATCCAGACATGTTCCAGACACGCTAAATACCGAGTCCCCCTAAATGTAACTACAGAGAACCCCATGCGACTATATATACCCCTAGACAAAGAGTCGGGAGACAGAGAGAGAGAGAGAGAGAGAGAGAGAGAGAGCAAGGGAGGGCAAGCTTTTCTCTCCCTGCTGGGAGCTTTGGTGTTTTTGTATTCTTTTCTGTAAAAATTTCCTGTCTTACCACTAATCTGTGGTCCATGGATTCATTCATTCTTCAAATCACGGAGACCAAGAACCTACTGAAGACGAAATTCCGGTATCAGTAACAATTTTAGGAAATTTATCAGGTAGTCTGGAAACTACGGGGAAGGAAAAAAAAATTCTAAGTGCCTTTAATTTCCCTGGGGCATGGGCTCAGGGATGTTACTGATATCTCCTGCTCACATCTCTCTGGGCCTGATAAATTTTGCAAACTTCATGTAAACTGAAAAATCATGACCCGCACACAATGGGGCAGGACAGCTTTATTTCTCATGCAAGGCTGCAGCCTGCTGGCCGGCCGCTCCCACTAGCTGGCAAGCACAGCCTCGGGCATATTTCAAGTGCAAGCCCCTGGAGGGAACAAGCGTTCGTGCTGAGCACCCGCGCGCTCCGCATAAGCGACAGCTGCTCCCAGCTCGCTTCCGATGTCTGCACTTCTCATCCCCATCCCGGATGTCGGTGAGACCCCGGACTTAGCCCAACCAGACCTTCGGGCGCTGACGGTGGACGGTACTCACTGGGGCGGCGGCTCCCTTCCCATGAGGACTTGCAGAAGGCATGGAACCAATAGGCGGGGCTCCAGTTTCCAGCCGGTCGCGGAGACACGAGCACTTCCGGGCCTGGGATGCGCGTGTAGTGGCGCGCGGGACGCGTGGGGACGGCTTCCGGGGCCAGCGTTCGCGGGGACCTACGCTGAGAAGGGGCCCGGGGGTGTCCAGGCTGAGAAGCCCTGCAGGCGCCGGGATGGTGAGGGGGAAGGTCCCCGCGCGCTCCCCGAACAGCCCCGCGGCTGATTCCGGGCTTGTCAGGAAGCTCACTCGGAAGAAAAACAAGCAAAAACGGTTCTGGAAAAACAGAGCCAACGGATTACACAGGAGGCCGCCAAGCGCCGACAGTGTTGTGGTGCGGCCGCCCAAGGCACCAGAAGATTTTTCTCGAAACTGGAAGGCGCTGCTGGAGGTGAGACCTGGGACCGCCGCGCCTCCTGCCTCACATTTCCCGAGGCCTTTGGTGGGTCACTGCGCGACGCCCGGACGGGAACGGCTTGGCCCCAGAGAGGACCTCGCAAGTGGTCAGCTGAGGGGGGCCAAGCCCACCGCAGACGGGATGCAGACGATTCTGGCAATTATTGTTCATTGATGAGAACCGCCCCAGTTATATAGTTTTTGAGATAGGGTCTCAGTCTGTCACTCAGCCTAGAGTGCCGCGGCCCCACCCTAGCTCACAGCAAACCTCCAGCTCCTGGGCTCAAGTGATCCTCCGGCCTCAGTCTCCCCAGTAGCAGGTACTACAGGTGCATTTCAGTACTCTCAGGTAATTTTTCTACTTTTTTGTAGAGACAGGGTCTCCAACTCCTGAATTCAATGTCCCACTAATTTTTTATATTCTTAGTAGAGACCGTATCTCGCTGTTGCTCAAGCTGGTCTCCAACTTCTGAGCTCAAGCAATGCACGGGCCTCCCAGAGTGCTGGGATCACTGGCATGAGGACCAGTCCCGACAACCACTCTAGTTTTTTTCCTCCCAGGTTAACAGGAGTGGAAGGAAAGAGAGAGGGGAAGAGGCTTAAGATAACCCCCCACCCCCCAGAGAGAGGCACATACCCACAGAGACAGAGGTGGAGAGAGGCAGAGAGACCCAGTGTTATTCAGACACAAACACACAGAAGCAGACTCTCCTAGGGATTTCAGGGACCAGTTTTTGAGCTATTAAAATGTGCAATGCTCTCGTCTGCATGTGGGTTCTTACGTAGTCCCCATAAATGTGAGGTAGATACTTTTATCACCTCTATGTGGGAATAGGCCTGGAAAGGTTAAGTTCATCTAAGATTGCAGCTGGAAACCCAGCAGGCTCACCCTGGAGTCCTGCTTTTGATGCTGGCTGTGCCACCTGCCTTTCTAGGCAGGAGTGCGCTGTGCAGGTAGCTCTGCCACATACTCTTACGTGGGCTTCACGCCCCTTCTTACTATGTCCTTTGGAGTTAGCTCGTACTAGCCTGGTTTTCTAGATGAAGAAACTGAGGCACACACAACTTCAGAAACTTGGCTTCAGGTCACACCACTAGGAAATGTCAGGACTGGGGTGCAGTGCAGAGTTATGAGTTGAGTTTGTTCTCTTGACTGCTGTTGACCTTCATGTTCTGGAGTATGTTATGGAGCCTCAGAGTGAGCAAGAGAGAATAGAGAACTTTTTCTTTTCTTTCTTTTTTTTTTTTTTTTTGAGACAGTCTCACTTTATCGCCCTTGCTAGAGTGCTGCGGCATCATAGCTGACAGCAACCTGAAACTTTTGGGCTCAAGTGATTGTCTTGCCTCAGCCTCCAAGTAGCTGGGACTACAGGCATCTACTTAAATGACTGGCTATTTTTAGAGACAGGGTCTCACTCCGGAAAGTCTACTTTTGTTTTTTATTTATATATATATATATATATATATATATTTTTTTTTTTTTTTTTGAGACAGTCTCACTCTGTCGCCCCCAGTAGAGTATTATGGCATCACAGCTCACAGCAACCTCAAACTCTTGGGCTTAAGCAATTCTCTTGCATCAGCCTCCCAGGTAGCTGGGACTACAGGTACCCACCACAATGCCCAGCTATTTTTTGTTGCAGTTGTCATTGTTGTTTAGCTGGCTGGGGCTGGGTTCCAACCTGCCACCCTTGGTGTATGTGGCTGATGCCGTAACCACTATGCTATGGGCACAGGGCTGGAAAAATCTACTTTTAGATCTTTGAGGATTCTCCATACTTTGCTCCAAAAAGGCTGTATTAGTTTGCAGTCCCCCCAGCAGTGTAGCAGTGTTCCCTTCTCTCCATATCCATGCCAGCATCTGATGTTTTGGGACTTTGTGATGTGGACTAATCTTGCTGGGGTTAGGTGATATCTTAGAGGTTTTGATTTGCATTTCTCTGATGTTTAAAGACGATGAGCATTTTTTCATGTGTTGGCCATTCATCTGTCATCCTCGCAGAAGTTTCTGTTCAAGTCTCTTGCCTACTTATAGGGAGGGTTGTTTGTACTTTTCTTATTGTTTAATTTGAGTTCTCTGTAGATTCTAGTTATCAGGCCTTTGTCAGGTTCATAACATGCAAAAACCTTCTCCCATTCTGAGGGCTATTTGCTCTGTTTTAGCTGTACAAAAACTTTTTAGCTTGATCAAATCCCAGTTATTTTTGGTGTTGTTGCAATTGCTTGGGGTGGGGGTTGTCTTCCTCATAAAGTTTTTTCTCAGGCCAATATCTTTAAGTGTTTTCCCCACACTCTCTTCTAGAACTTTTATTGTTTCATGTCTTAAATTTAAATCTTTTATCTAGCAAGAATCAATTTTTGTCACTGGTAAGAGGTGTGGGTCCAGTTTCAGTCTTCTGCATGTGGACAACCAGTTTTCCCAAGACCATTTGTTAAATAAAGATTCTTTTCCCTGTTGCATGTTTTTGTTAGGCTTAGCAAAGATTAAATGACGATATGTGGCTGGGTTCATCTCTAGATTCTCTATCCTGTTCCATAGATCTACGGCTCTATTTTTGTGCCAATACCATGCTGTTTTGATCACAGTAGCCTTGTAATATAATCTGCAGTCTGGCAATGTAATGCCTCCAGAATTGTTTTTATTTCTAAGAACTGTATTTACTATTTGGGGTTTTTTTCTGGTTCAATATGAATCAAAGTACTATTTTTTCAAGATCTTTAAAGTATGACATTGGTACTTTGATGGGGATTGCATTCAATCTGTAGATTGCCTTAAGTAGTATGGACATTTTAACGATGTTGATTCTTCCCAGCCATGAGCATGGTATGTTCATCCATTTGTTGACATCTTCTGCTATTTCTTTTCTGAAAGTTTCATAATTCTCTTCATAGAGATCTTTCACATCTTTGTTAGATATAGTCCCAGGTATTTCATCTTTTTTGGTGCGATTGTAAAAGGAATAGGGTCTTTGATTTTGTTCTTGGCTTGATGATTATTGGCGTATACAAAGGCTTCTGATTTGTGGGTATTGATTTTGTATCCTGAGGTGCTGCTATATACAATAGAGAAATTTGTGAGCCTCTTGTCACCTGCTACCTTAAGATGGACATTCTTAATAATGTTCCTATATTGACAAACATTGGCCATTTACTTCCCACAGGCAACCACAGAGTTCTCCATGATTTCTCTCTCTCTTTTTTTTTTCTTGAGACAACAGTCTCACTATGCCACCCTTGGTAGAGTGCTGTGGTGTCACAGCTCTCAGCAGCTTCCAACTCTTAGGCTTAAGTGATCCTCTTGCCTCAGCCTCCCAAGTAGCTGGAACTATAGGCGCCTGCCACATCACCTGGCTATTTTTTTGTTGTAGTTGTCATTGTTGTTTAGCTGGCTTGGGCCAAGTTCAAACCTGCCAACCTTGGTGTATGTGACGGAAACCATAATCATTGTGCTACGGGCACCAGCCATTTCTGTGACTTCTTGAGCACTATCTCTGCCTCCTCGCAAGACAGACAAGCAGTATAAGTAAATGGAAGGGATGTTTGCTATAGGGAAAACTTCAGCTTTATGGGAACAGGTAAGAGAAATCTTGTCATCTCTCAGCTACTTGCTGTATACCAGGGTCTTAACTCGGGTTGAGAAGAACCCAGCTAGGGATGCGGGCACAGGAGGAAGTTGAGCATCCAGGCCGCAGAGAGCCTTTCCTTGGGTGAGAGGTGAGCTGTGGCTGCCACCTGTTCTTCAGCCACCTCCAGTTTGAGAGGAGCTTTTCATTCTTTGAACACCCCAATAACAAACCAAGAGGTCTTCTGAAGGAAGTGGTTTCCACGCACCAGAGTGTTGGTCTAAGCTATGAGAGAAGTAACTCTAAAACTAAATTAAGTGAGAAAAGACACGAGATACAGTGGCTCACACCTGTAATCTTAACACTCTGGGAAGCTGAGGAGGGAGGACCCCTTGAGTCTAGGAGTTTGGGGTTGCACTGAGCTATGATTACACCACAGCACTCCAGGCTGGGGAATAAAGCGAGACCCTGCATCTTAAAAAGAAGAAGGCCAGGAACAGTGACTCACACCTATAATCCTAGCACTCTGGGAGGCTGAGGCGGGAAGCTTGCCTGAGCTCAGGAGTTTGAAACCAGCCTAGTAAGAGCGAGACCTTGTCTCTACAAAACCCAGAAAAATTAGCTGGTCATTGCTGCATGTACCTATAGTCCAGCTACTTGGGAGGCTGAGCCAGGAGGATCACTGGAGCCCAGGAGTTTGAGGTTGCAGTGAGCCATGGTGAGGCTACTCTACTCAAGCCCAGGCGATAGAGTGAGACCCTGTTTTTAAAAAAAGGAGGTACCTGTAGCTCAGTGGGTAGGGCACCGACCACATACACTGAGGCTGGTGGGTTCAAACCTGGCCTGGGCCAGCTAAAAAAACAAACAGTGATGACTGCAACAACAAAAAAATAGCCAGGCATTGTAGCGGATGTCTATAGTCCCAGCTACTTAGGAGGCTGAGGCAAGAGAATTGCTTAAGCCCAAGAGTTTGAGGTTGCTGTGAGCTGTGACACCATGGCATTCTACTCAGGGTGACAGTCTCAAACAAACAAACAGACAAAAAAGTTAAAAAAAGGTTGCTTATCATCCTCTCAGTGAAGCAGTCTGTGATGTGTAGTCACTCAGGTATGTGAAGTATAGAATATAAGTTTGAAATTGTGTAGGAATGAAAGAACAGGTATAAAATTATGTACTAAGCAAAGAAATAGCATTTTCCCACAAGTGACTTGTGGGTGAGAATGAAAAATAGATTTTTCCAAACCATTTAGAAACAAATTTCAGCTGGGCATGGTGGCTCATGCCTGGATTCCCAGCACACTTGGAGGCTGAGGTGGGTAGATTGCCTGAGTTCAGGATCTGAGGCTAGCCTGAGCAAGAGCGAGACCCTATCTCTAAAAATAGCTGGGCATTATAGCGGGTGCCTGTAGTCCCAGCTATTTGTGAGGCTGAGGCAAGAGAATCACTTGAGCCCAAGAGTTTGAGGTTACTGTGAGCTGTGACACCAGGGCACTCTACCAAGAGTGACAAAGTAAGACTGTCTAAAAAAAAAAAAAAAAAAACGAATTTCAGTGATGCTATAAGAAGGGCCTGTGGATGTGACTGATGTGTGTGTGTTTGTATACCTCCTACAGGTTTTTCATCCTGTTGTGTATAATTTCCAAATTAAAATGTAGCATGTCTTTTATTTTTGGTCCTAATAGCTGCTGAAACAAAAATCACAGGCTCCAGAGAAGCCTCTTGTTATCTCTCAGATGGTTTCCCAAAAGCAGTCTGAGATTATCCAGCGAAACAGAAAAGAAACCTCGGATGTCATGGCAACAGAAGACCAAGAGGCCACCACGGGCTCTGTTCCTACAGGGTACAAGATAGACAGGAAGATGCCAGCACCTGCTGTGAAGGCCAGTGGAGCAGTGCATAAAGTGAAGGGAGCCAAGAAAAGGGCAGATAGTGACATCGCTGCGAAACAAGGGGCTATCAAGCATAAGAAGCGGAAAGCTGAGGAGGCGGCAGCCTCAGCCCCCACCCCACCCACTGAGTAAGTGTCAGCATTGCCAGCATCTGAGTCTCAGCTGTGGTCACTGGCATGGCTCCTGTCATCCTGGCCTCAGTCTCCCTCACCACTGACAATAAAGGCATAGAGCCATACTGGCTTGGACCTGTCTCCCTGCAGAGACTGGGTGACAGGATAGCCCCACTGTACTTTCTCCATGCTCTCACCCGGATGCCATCTGTGTCTTTGTTTACTTGCTGTTTTCTTTCTCTCTGAGCATGAGCACACTGAAGGCAGGGCTTGTCTCATGGTCACTGCTACAGTTTCTAAGCTTAGCACAGAGTTTGGCTTTTAGGTGCAACCAGTGACAATTTGTGGAATGAAAGAGTCTGAACCCAAGAAGGCTGGAATGTGAGACCCGTCCCTGCTTCTTGCCAGTTGGGGGGTTTGAGGCAAGTTCTTGACATCCTCTGCACCTCAATCTCATCATCTGTAGTGTATCTAAGATGTTGGTGAGATGTGGCTCACTCAGTGCCAGGTGATCAGTTAACAAACACTGTGGTGGTCATCCCCACGAGGAGAACCAGGGACCAGTGACTGTCTCTGAATGACTTAGCTGGAGGTAACATACTTGTAAGTCAGAGGCTGGCTTCATGTCATCCAAGTGTTCAGGACACAATTGCTGAAGTGTCAAGAGGACAGGTGAGTGCCTCCTTCTAGGCTGCCTGTTGGGAAGAGCATTCAGCAAGGCAGTCGTGCTCCTCAGGATAAGTTCATGAGGGGGAAGGTCAGGGGAGCACATGGCAAGAGGAACATGTCCTCTTGGGGGGACTGGAAAGAGCATTTTGGAGAAATAACATTTAAGCTGAGCCCAAGAGACAAAATTGGGTAGACAGGTGTTTATACCTGTGTGGGCTTCCAAATTGCAGAGGGTGAGACCGAGATGGCAGCGGTCGTGTACCTTGGTGGGGTTCTGTGTTTCCATTCATAGTCATCATGTTTATCTGTATTTTTTGATTGTTTGAAAATGAACCTGTTACTTTTATAATTAAAAAGGAAACGTTAGCAATTAGTACATCTGGGTGGTATGTTATACATTTCTATTTTATGTTCTTTGTGTTTATAGTTCCTAAATCTTTTTTTTTTTTTTTTGAGACGGAGCCTCAAGCTATCCCTGGGTAGAGTGCCATGGCATCACAGCACATAGCAACCTCCAACTCCTGGGCTCAAGCGAGTCTCCTGCCTCCGCCTCCCAAGTAGCTGGAACCACAGGTGCCCGCCACAACACCCGGCCATTTTTTGGTTGCAGCCATCATTGCTGTTTGGCGGGCCCAGGCTGGGGACTCGAACCCGCCACCTTAGGTGTACGTGGCTGGCACCTTAGCCAATTGAGCCACAGGCGCCGAACCTAGTTCCTAAATCTTAAATAATGAGCATATTTTCTAAATAAAAAGAAAAACGATGAAAAGAAAGCTCTGAGATGATCAAAATTACACCAGCAGCTGGGCATCTGGGGCCCAACTGTGAGAGGAGCAGATTCCGTGCATCCCCTCCGGCCACCTGTGTCTGCCAACTGTTGGCACCATAGGGTGCTGCCCCAGTGGCTGGTCAGCCTGTTCTTGTTTTTGTCTTTTAGGGAAGACATCTGGTTTGACGATGTGGACCCAGTGGATATCGAAGCTGCCCTAGGCCCAGAGGCAGCCAAGATAGCAAGAAGGCAGCTGGGTCAGAGCAAAAGCAGTGTCACGCTTGTGAAGGAGCAGGCCTTTGACGGGTATGCTGAACTTGGGCATTCACTCAGCCTTAGAGGGGGTTCTGCAGGCAAGAGGATGTTTCCCTTTCTAATTGAGTGGGCAGTACCTCCTAGGATCCTGCTAAGAACTATGACATACCACTTGTCACATGGTAGTGATAGGCACTGAGCTTTTTCTGTGTAACACTTAGTCTGTGGTCATCCTTCAGGTGTGACCTAGATCCTGCAGTGTTTGTTAAGCTGGAACCTTTGATTTCCCTTCAGCCTGACCAAGGCCTTAGCCATGGACTGTGAAATGGTGGGCGTGGGCCCCAAGGGGGAGGAGAGCATCGCTGCCCGTGTGTCCATCGTGAACCAGTATGGCAAATGTGTCTATGACAAGTACATCAAGCCGACTGAGCCTGTCACAGACTATAGGACAGCAGTCAGCGGGATACTGCCCGAGAACCTCCAACAGGGTATGTCCTAAACGCAGAAGGGGAAGTAGTGACTGGATTTACCTTCTCTGTTTCCTTTTCTCTTCAGGAACATTCGTCACATCAATATTTCAATATTCCTGACACATCTCATCTCCCCTGGGTGATGGGTTGTGACACACAAAAGGCACCCTTGGAGGCTTTAGGACCAGGACCTGTTCCTGAATGGCTTTGTACTGTGCAGTGTAGGGCCACAGTGGCGTGTTAGAGGACCAGGAAGGAGGCCTCTGGGCTGAGGATTGGGCCATGAGGAGGACAGCTGTGGAAGGGGGGTGGTGCAGATCATAGGATCCCATAGACCCTGGGGAGGGCTCTGGGAGTCGCTAAGGAGGCAGATTGTGAGCAGTGAGAGGCCTGGTTTGGCTTAAGTTCTAGCAGGTTCCCTCTGGCTACAGCATTGAGAAAAAACTGTAGGGCCATGAGGGTGGAAATAGGACAGCTTGTTAATAGGAACCTGGGTCAGGGAGGTGGCCTTAAGAAGTGACCTAGTCAGCCCATACAGCTGAAGGCTGAGGGTATGGGTTAAGAGACGAGGGCATCCAGGAAGGCCCTGAGGCCAGGTGGTCTCCCCGCATCTGTCTGTTCTCTCTCACACTGCCCTTCTCTGCTTTATCTGGTATGCACAGCCACCAGGGCAGCCCTGCCCTGGTTCCGTTCTTGGGGGGGAGGCTGGTCCTGCTCAGATCAGGCCACCCTTGGTTTGGTCAGCTCTGGCCAGGAGCAGGCAGAGTCACATGGTGTGAGTGTGGTCACTGGAGACCCTCCCTGTGGGTATAAGAGATGGAAAGGGAGGGGTTTCACACAGTGGGAGGTCAGGCAGTCTCTGAATCTCCAGAGGGTATCCCAGAAGGTCCCAGAAAGCAGTCAGAGCGCGTGGTGTAGGGCATGTCTCCCTGGGGGCCAGTCTTATTTGCATTTCCACTTGGAATCATGAAGCACAGGCCCTGGTTTGTTATTAGGAAACCGAGATCAGATAGCTCTACCCGGTGGTTCCAGTGCTTACTCCGCCTGTGCAGGCCTTGGGCTGTGTGCAGACACATCCTCCCTCACCCCAGAGTGGCCCTCGCAGCTGCCCCGCTAAGGTCTGTGAGGCACTTCTCCCTAGTGGGTGTGGTGGCTCCAAGGACCCCCCCCCTTGTGGCTTTGCAGCCCTGGCCTGTTGTGTTAGGTATGACCACGGGTGAGAGGGGCCTTCCCCTCGGAGAATGACGATGAATTATATGTTGCTGAAAAATGCTGCTTTGTTTTGATTTTTTAGGGGAAGAAATTGAAGTTGTTCAGAAAGAAGTGGCAGAAATGCTGAAGGGCAGGATTTTGGTTGGACATGCACTGCATAATGACCTCAAGGTGCTGGGCCTCACGGGACCTGGGCAATGGCTCTCCTACATGTTACCCTATCACCCTCAACTTTCTGAAAGCAGAAGTGTTATCATGGGAGTCAGGGAGTCAAAAAAATTTTTTTAATGTATGTCCTGTGTAGGGACCACTCCAGTAATGACGCCAGATACTGTGCGTTGGTTCTTACCGTGTTGTAGGTGCAGTGCCAAGCACTTGTTTTAAGCCATAGACCAGGGTCCCAGTACCAGAGAGGCTGCAGCTTTGTCTTCCCGGATGTGGAGTTACACTGTGTCTTTCATAGGATACTTTTTTTTTTTTTGAGATAGTCTCACTGTATTGCCCTCATTAGAGTGCTATGACATCACAGCTCACAGCAACCTCAAACTCTTGGGCTTAAGTGATTCTATTACCTCAGCCTCCAAAGTAGCTGGGACTACAGGTGCCCACCACAGCACCTGGCTATTTTTTGTTGTAGTTGTCGTTGTTTAGCCGGCCTGGGCTGGGTTCAAACCCGCCAGCCTGGGTGTATGTGGCTGGTGCTGTAAGCACTGTGCTATGGGTGCTGAGCCCATAGGACACTTTTTTTGCCTGGTGGACAGCCTAATACCTAACTGTCCCACCTTGACCAGGCCCCCTCCCTCAGGAAACCTACACTGGAGAGTGCTCTCTGATGGGAGGCATCAATTCAGTACACCTCCAACATCCTGAGCAGAGAGGGTACCATGAGTCAGGGGGCAGTGCTCCACCCGGTCACAGGAGGCCAGAACGAAGTCAGGCAGAGAGAGTGTGAGCATGCTAGAGAGTGCGAAGGAGCGTGTGTGCAACCAGTAGTGTATATACATGGAGGGTGGCTATATAGAGCACAGCATTACAGGTGTGAGTCACCATGCCCAGCCGTTTTTTCCAGAGATGGGGTCTCACTCTATCACCCAGGCTGGCCTTGAACTCCTGAGCTCAAGTGATCCTGCTGCCTCAACATCCTGTCCACCAGGTACAAACTAAAAATGAAAATGATTTTGTTATATCTTCTTCTAGGTGCTGTTTCTGGATCATCCGAAAAAGAAGATTCGGGACACACAGAAATATAAACCTTTTAAAAGTCAAGTGCAGGTACTTAAGATGAATGTGATTCCACACATCAGGCTTCTGTTTGGCTGGTTCACCTCACTGTTGACTCTGGTTCCTGGTAGCTGACTTGTTGATTAAAAGGTTTTTGTTTTGTTTTTGTTTTTCTTTGTAACTTTAAAGCTGGAAGGAATTATCAAAGTAGAGTTCGGGTAAATGAGGATGATGGAGGATAAGTCCTCTGCACTCCAACTATGACAGCTCACTGAATAGAGCATGATGCCCCTGTTGTTTCTGCTCCAGAGGTCGCTGAGGGGACAGCTGCCCCTCTTACAGTAAGAGGGGGCCTGAGGATGGGAGACAGAGGTGTCTTCCTCCTCTGTTGGCTGATTCAGGAATTGGGGCTCGGCTGCCATCTCCTCTCTGATGGTGGCGTGGATCCTGGGCAGTCTGCAGAGCCTCCTGACCCAGCTCACTGTGTGCTGTCTTCTTCCTTGGCAGAGTGGAAGGCCATCCCTGAAGCTGCTTTCAGAGAAAATCCTGGGGATCAGGGTCCAGCAGGCAGAGCATTGTTCAGTAAGTACACCCTTGGGAATTGGGGCATTCCCTGACCTGGAAACCCAGGCTTGAGTTACCTGATGACAGACACAGGTGGTGCCTAAGCACCTTCTTTTTTAGGAAGACTTTTGATGAAAAAAACCAGAAATAGCAGTTCATGCATAGAAAATGTTGATTCAAGTCTAAATATTTACGTTTAACACTGAACACAAACTGTTACGTTCTAAGTAGAGAAAAAGTCACCAGTCTAAATTGAAGGCCCACTAAGACTGGGTGGCCCAGGCCAGCTGGCCCCCTCATAACCATCACCACTCTTGCCCCTGGTAGCCCTGCTTCTGCAGGACAGAGTCACCTCAGCAGTGCTGTCTCAGTGCTGTGGGCCTTTTTTGCCTATGTGCCTGGCCTTTGCTCCCAGTCCAAGCCTGCCACCACCACCCCCACCTGATGAACTTAGAAAGGTGACATATTTGTTATATGGCTTTTTTGGGTTTCTGTTTCTTCTCCTGCAGACAGGAGGTCTGCGTCATGGAGGTGTGCTGACTGCCAGGGCTTCTCACCTCTGCTTCATATCTCCCTCACCCTCCTGCAGGTGTCTGGCTCAGTGGCCGGCATGAAGGGCTCAGTGATGGGGGCTGGTTCTAGGTCACCCATGGTCATGGTTGACACCTGCTGGTTTAGTTGCTCTGTGTGTCACCCAGGTTCAGGATGCCCAGGCGGCCATGAGACTCTACGCCATGGTGAAGAAGGAGTGGGAGAGCTTGGCACGAGGCAGACACCCTGCAGCAGTGGCTCCCGACAGCCGCAGTGATGCCGCCTGACAGACTTGGCCCTGCTACTGTGCCTTCTGCTGTCCTGCAGTAGCACCTTGGTCCTACGGCCACCTGACCAAGGCACGAGTGCATCAGGTCTCTCCCAAAGCAGCAGCTGTGGCAGGGCATGGCATGCATGCTACTGAGAACTTCTTCCTGTTGACTTGTGGTCTAAGAGGCCTTCTTGCCATGTGTATTTGGGAGCAGGATGGCAGGGATGTAGCAGGGAAGAAAGTTGGAAGCAGCCCGGCAACCCCACCATCTGCTGAGCACCCGAGTAGAATGGGACGTGCGGGCTGTCGACCTGCTTGGTGCTGGACTCTGATGGACTCTGGTGGGATTCACCCTGGGTCCAAAGGCAGAAAGCATCATGGGTGCTCAGCACCTTCCTTGAAGGAGGCCCTTTTTCCTCCCTCGTCTTGGGTGATCTGAGACAAAGCCAGTGTTTGCTGGACCTGAAGGACGCAGGCCAGTGTCTGCACTTAGCTCCTGAGAAGCAGCTGGCTGGTACAGTAGCAGCTCACTGGACAATTTCCTATGGCCATTGGACTATCAGAGAGGCTCTTGGGGCCGGGGCTCCCTTCTCCCATTTATCTGAGTTGGCCCCAGGATTAGCTGGTAGGTGAGGACTAGCAAGAGCTTCTCCCACAGCATGTGACATGAGGCACCTCAGTCACTTGGACTTTATTTCTGGAGGTTGGTGAACATGCTGCCCTTGGGCTTTGTAAGCTGGGAGCCGAGTGAGTGCCTCTGGGCAGCTTACAGCCTTTTTGGCCCAGGTTTGAGGCTCTGTCTGGGGCCTGGAGTCCAGCACAAGTACATAAAGCTGCCCAATGGCCATACACACAGTGCCAGCCCACTGGGGTGCTGTTGAACATAAACACAGATGCACTTTGAATGTGCAGTGGAGGCCTAGCGTTGTCCTCATTGGAGTAGTCTGAAAGGACTATGGGTGCAGATGGCTGCCTGGCCAGGCAGGGGGGAGGTCTACATAGACAGGGATAAGTGTCCGACTGGCCAGTCATGGCCTACTACTGAAACAACTAAGGCACACCAGGAACTGGTCTTGGGCCTCTTTATTAGTCAGCTCAGAGATAAACCTGCTGGTCCTGGTGACCATCTTCCTGCTGCCACACCCCGCCAACCTCCAGGGCACCATCGCCTTCCTCCCTAGGCAGGGAAAGGAAGGATGGGCACTTAGGGCAGGGGGAGAGCATACTTGTTATGGGAGGCCTGCCTCCAACCCAGCATCAGTGGAGGGTGTGGCCACCTCCAGCCTCAGGAGCACTTTTTCCACGTAAGAAACCAGCTCCTAGGAGGAGGAAGCAAGCAGCCAGTTTTCACGGGCAGTTCAGGGTCCAAAGCAGTTATTTGGGTTTTAATCCACTGATGGTGGACAGGAAACTTTCTTTGAGAAGGTGTGGTTATCCCTCCGCTTTGGGTTGATTTTTAGCCCAGTCATAGGAATAACATAATAGGAAAATAGTTACTACTATACATGTGGCAATCAGGCCATTCCACAGAAAGGTCTGGGTTAGCAGGAATTCCTGCTGCCACTTACCAGGCTGGAGGTGAAGCGCTCCTGGACCTCCTGGGCCAAGGTCTGGACTCCTTGGGACACCAGCTCTGGCAAGATCTCCTCTGTGGTGGAGCAGAGGCTATGAGGCAGGGTCCCACCCAGGTGTGCCTGTGATTCCCGGGCCCTTTACATCACTCTTAGCCAGGATGGCACCTGGTGCACAGTGGGTGGCAGAAGATGCTGGGTGAAGGGGAAGTTCCAGAGGGTTGCAGAGTGGGGGGCAAATCTGCTCTGTTGCTCCTTCCACTTTCCCTGTCAGAGCTGTGACTACAGCATCTCTGACCATTGGCTCCCATGGCAGGGGAAAGGGGTCAGAAAGGGGTTCTCACTGTAGGAAGCCAGGTGAGCCAGCAGCATGCAGACGTTCTCTACCACCTCTGGGTCATCCTTGTAGAGCTGGTAGGTTTCCTTGATGAGGCCAAGGCCTCCAGTATCCTCCTGCACCACCACCTGGAAGGCCACCAACTCTGGAGGTGGCAGGTGAGAGTCAAAGGGAAGAACTTCCCCCCAGGAAGAAAGGTCACTCCACTCCCTTCACCAAGTCCATTCCATGGCTGAATAGCAGATGTTGGCCTGGTTGGGCCCCCCAACCTGGTACAGAGTTGGGATGGGACCTCATGGGGTGCTGAGCATACAGGGGTGGGACAAGAGGGGATAGGACCAGACAAGGAGCCCAGTGGTTGCCACTGTTCTGAGGAGGGCTGCATGGAACAAAGGGTGAGCCCATGAGCTGAGTGGGATCAGTCCCCCACTATAAGCCAGCTGGGGACCTTGGCCAGTCCCAGGCTTCAGGTGTGCTCTATGAAGGGTTGTCAGGCAGGCCTCATGTGTTCAGGACAGAGAGGTAGTCATGATAGCCCTGAGTAGCAAAGTTCATCAAATCTGTGGGAGTCTCAATAGCTATTTCTGAATGGTAGGACTATAGATTATTTCTAATGTCTTTTCCTTTCTGGTTTTTACTTTGTTTTTTTGGTTTATGGCAGCAGATAGACAAGGGTAGGGGCTGGGTTTTGCCTCTGCTCCCTGGTGGCAGCCCCTTCCTAGCCCAGGCTCACCTGATACTTTGGCCAGGCTGGCCAGGCCCCGGTAGGCGTTGTTCACCAGCAGGACTCTGTCTTGGCATAGGTGGATGCTTCGCAGGAACACTGCTGCCACCTGCTCGAACTGGCTCTCTCCTATGCAGCCTGCAGGGCCGAGTGGGTCAGGTGGGCCTCGTTGCTGGTGAGTCCACAGCTCACTCCTCCCAGCTCGTAAGGCCTCAGTGCTCACCCAGCAAGGAGAGTAGCCAGAGCACTGCACAGCCGGCTTCAGCCATCTCTGTATCCGTGGGGTAGGAGCCCAGCACCTGGATGATGAGGGCCGGGGCCTTCTCCAGGGGGGCCTTGTCCACAATGACAGCTGGGGCCAGGACAAGCATGTGAGTGGATAGCTCATCTGCTGCCTCCCACCAAGGACAACAGCAGACACCGGGGTGGGGAGCAATCAGATGTCCTCAGAGGAGGAAAGGCAGGAGGCCTGACACCACCAATTTCTGGAGGGAAGGGATTACCCCCTGGGAGAGGTTTGGGGAGTCTTGGGTTTCCTAGGCTCTGTGGTTAGCAGCCCACTTTCCCTTGGGCACCTCAGCCATGACCGTGTCAGGAGGGGAGAGGCAGCACAGGCCAAGGGCCTGATTGTTAATCAAAAATCAGAACAGGCCACTGGACAACAAGGCTGACCTGGAGTCAGGACTGCCCAAGGAATCCTGGGACATTATCCTGATCAGAAGGTCCTGGATCTGAGAGGGGTCTGCCCATCGGACAGAGCCCTGAAGTGACTTCCTGTCCCTTTCTTCCCCCTTTGGTATCCCCTGCTTCAGCTTCCAGCTCCTAGAAGAGCCTCTTTTAGACTGTAGCTATCCTCAAGTGTTCAGGGGATTGGCGTGAGGCCTTCAAAGGCTGCCAGAAGCAGTTGAGGGAGGGGTGTCAGCCCCAGCAGGTCAGTGGGCAGAAGGCCCCTCACCATCCACCAGGAGGGACCAGAGCAGGCCCAGGCCATTGATGCATATGTCCCTGTTCTTGCGAGAGCTATCCAGGTGCTCCAGGATGTGCTCGAACAGCCCAGCCTTCTGCAGCTCCTCCAAGGCTGATGCTGTGGGCACACGGGGAATGACGACAGAGGGTCCCCTTCCAAGAAGCCTTCCCAGAGCAGCTCCCCTGTCTTTGGTCCTTGGACACTGCAGTCCCATTTGACCTGAGTACCTGGTCTGGGCCCGGTCTCATGTACTTGTGGAACTGGAAAATGAGGAGATAGGGGCCTGGCCCTCAAGGAGCCATCCATGTCCTGGGCCACTATTACAAGGCTAGGTCTAGCCTCCAGCTACCCCTGCTAGGCCATCAGGAGCAGGCCTGTGCCATCCAAGATGGGACCATGGGTGGGTCCTATTCCAGTGGGATGGCCAGTGTGCAGTCTGCCCAGTGGCTCTACCTTATGCCTAATCCCAGTGCCACCCTTTGCTTCCCCAAATGAACCCAGTGATGTGTAATCTATTGTACAGTCTGTGGCAAGGACAGAGTGGTGAGGCTCAGCAGCCCTGACTTGCCATCTGTGTGACCAATTCCCCTGTTGGGGAGAACAATGCCTACTACCCACTAAGTGGATGAGGGGCATGGAGCCCACAGCCTGGTCCCATGTGCTCTTTGTGTGACCCTCTTCTCCCCGCGGCCCTTGTGTGCTATAGGGAATGGAGGGGTGGGTGTGGGTCACTGGCCCTCAGCCTCCCAGAAGGAGCGATGCAGTAGACAGTGGTGTCAAGTCCGAGGCCATGCCTGGCACAGTTGGGAGCCACTGGCTGCAGGAGTAAAAGCTTGTCATGAAGATGGGGAAGGAATTGGCAGTGCCTGTGGCTCAGTGAGTAGAGCGCTGGCCCCATATACTGAGGGTGGCGGGTTTGAACCCAGCCCCTGCCAAATTGCAACAAAAAATAGCTGGGCGTTGTGACAGGCGCCTGTGGTCCCAGCTATTCAGGAGGCTGAGGCAAGAGAATCGCCTAAGCCCAAGAGCTGGAGGTTGCTGTGAGCTATGACACCACAGCACTCTACCTAGGGGGACAGAGTGAGACTTGTCTCTAAAAGATAGGGAAGGAACAACCAGCCTTGGCAAATGTACGGCCTCAGGAGTAGGCCCCACAACACCATGTCCAGCCAACCTGTACCCACACCAACCCAAGCCCCATTCCCGGGTTGCTGCTGCGGGGGCAGGAGTAGCTGCAGGCACACCCTGGCTGGTGGTGATGGTCAGCAGGCTGTAGATAGAGGCAGTGAGCTGCTCCAGTTTGGGGTGGCTCTTCAGGATGCTCAGGAGGGTGGAGAGGACAGCACTGTCACATGGCACCTCAGCTTCTGGGTCCCGCAGCAGCCCTGCTCAGGGGGAGGAAGAAGATGGCCCTTAGCCTGAGAGGGAAGACAAGGCACACAAGCTCCGTCCCCTGCTGGGGGACAGCACTTAGGAAACCCAGGTCTGCCTCCTGGCCCAGAGCAGGACCCCACAGATGCTGTGGCCTGAGGGAAGAGGCAGGGCTGCTAGGTGTAAACATGAGTAAAAGTCAAAACTTCAGGGTTGAAACTAGAAAGGCAATGATTTCATTTGGCATAAAAATTAAAGTTCAATCTTTTTTTTTTTTAATTCCCCAAAGATGTATTGGAGCCCAGGCCCTTGGGCTATCAGCTCGTCTTTCTCATCTAGGGTACAAACCAAACTTGAGGGTCACAATGGAGGACCCCATTGTGTCCAGCTCATTTTATAGCTGGGACACAGAGTGACAGGAAACTTGTCCAGGCCCAGAGAGGCCAAAAGCAGGCTTGGAATAAAGCCTCTGTCTCAGGCTTCTGTCCTGTGCCCTCTCTGCTTCGCTGGAAGGGGTTGGGTGGGCATAGCAGGGCGCGTCTGAGGGTCAGACACCACCCAATTAACTGGTGTGGGGAGACACAGGGGCACTGGGAACGTCCACCCATTTGACCTGGCACCCACCTTGGCTCAGGCAGCGCAGCAGCAGGGAGCAGGCACACAGCTGCACGTCTGCAATCCGCTCATGCTGCCTCATGACGGCCACCACCACTTCCACCAGCTCCAGGGGCCACGGCAGACCTGGCAGGGCAGGAGAGTTGGGTGGGTCTCATGGGGCTAAGGAGCCTGAGGATGCTGGGCCTCTCTGGCCCCTGGTGGACAAATGGAAGGGTGGAGAGAGGCACCCTTGGAGTCTGCCACATGCATCTGGGGGCGACCTTCCCATCACTGGCCTTGTTGGATGGAGAACAGGGCCAGTGGGGGAGAGCACCAGTGGTGGGGCAGTGACAGGGATCAGTCTGCCCACCACAGAGGCCTCAGCTGTGCTGTGCAGTAGTGGGCATGACTGGGGTCCCTCCAGCTCTCCATGCTATGTGCCGTGGACAGGCAGGAGTCAGTGCTCACTGCTGCCCTCACCTCTACCAGCTATTTCCTCAGAGGAGGAATGGAGACAGCAAAACTGATGGTGAGAGTGACAAGGACAGGATGCTGACCCACAGCGAGCCTGTTTCCAAAGGATGCTGTCCAGGTGGCTATGGCCCTGGGGTGATGGGGAAGGCCCACCTTTTGTGTAGGGGCCAAATAGCCTCTTTTAGTGTCCCCAGAAAGATAAAATTTCCCTTGGTATGGACTTGATCCTGGCCACAGCTTAGCTATGCAAGGGGTAGGGGGATGCCCAAGGCCCATGTGAGGTTCTGCTACCTCTGATGCCCCCACCACTGAGACAGCCCTCAGTGTGTTCTTGGTACACATTCAGTGGGTGGACAGATGGCCGGACAGCTGGTTGGATGGAGGAGTAAGCAACACAGGCAGGTGAGCCAGGCTAAGTGGAGAGATCTTACGAAAGCACATTTTGGCAAAAAGCACTTTTTTTTTTTAAACAAAGCTTCAGTTGCCCTTGGTATAGTGCCGTAGTGCCACAGCTCACTGCAACCTCAAACTCTTAAGCTTAAGTGAGTCTCTTGCCTCAGGCTCCCAAGTAGCTGGGACTACATGTGCCTGCCACAGTGCCCCGCTAGTTTTTCTATTTTCAGTAGAGACAGTCTCACTCTGCTCAGGCTGGTCTCAAACTCCTGAGCTCAGGAAAAACACGTGCCTCCGCCTCCCAGAGTGCTGGGATCACAGCTGGGAGCTACTATGCCTGGCCAGCAAAAAAATCATTAAAATCATTGCGAAGATTAAGACTCCTCAGTGGTAAGTGCTGGGAAGGGGTTCTCATGTGTTTTTAGTGGGTGAATTGGTGTCTATGGAGAGCAATTTGCAGTCTCTGGAAACATTCTTCACATCTAAGAGTATATCTTACAGAAACGCACATGCACACATACACATACTATACGTACATACATACATGTCATAATATAGACATCATAGTATACTTGCACACATACACATTATAGTATACACATACATACACATCATAATATAGACATCACAGTATACTTGCACACATACACATAGTATATGTGGAATGTGCGTGCATATGCATCATAGTATACATGCATACATACACGTCATAATACACGTGTCACAGTATATGCAGCACATGGATGCAAATACATCATGGTATATACGTAGCATACATGGCATGTGCATGCATACACATAGTATATATGCACGTGTCATATGTGTCAGAGTATATGCAACATAGTATACGTGCACATGTACACTCAATAGTACACCCAGCATACACCTGCACATATATCATAGTATAACACACATCTCAGTACACACAGTATGTGCCTGCATATACATCATAGTATATAACACACACATAGTACACACAGCACACACCTGCATATACAACATAGTGTATGCACACACATCACAGTGTACAGGGCATGCAAGTGCATATACATCATAGGGCTTATGATACTGGAAAGTAGAACTTAAATCCTCCAGACAGCTAGGTGGTGATGGTTTCTTATGGATCCATTAAAATCAAGTGAGGGGAGCCACCCTGGCCACCTCCTCCTCTGCTTGGTGGAAGTGGTAACACAGAGGAATTCCAGGCTGCCTGCTACCCAAGCATATGGCAAAGACACAGGACCTTTCTAGGAACAGAGACAACCCCCCAAGATATATGATGACACCAGCTGGGAGAACGTGAGGGACCAGTACCCTGGAGGCTGCGGGGAGCAGTGGGGTTCCCACCTAGCTCATCTTCAGGCATCATCAGAAGCTTCTTCATGGCCTGGAGCTGGACTTCAGGTTGGCTGGAGAAGTTCTGCATGACTTCTGTGAGGGCAGGAAAGCAGAAAAGGATCCTTCTGAGGGTGGGGGCATTGCCCACCACATAGACCTGGCTGCCAGATTTGTCATCTCCCTGGACCCGTGTGACTACAAAACAAGGTCATCCCCACTTCACAGGTGAGTCCACTAGGGCCACATGACAAATACAGGTCTGAACCTAGGAGCTCCTGAAACTTGTACAAACTGCCACTTACTCTGGGCACTGAGGAGGCACACAAGATGTGCTGTGTGAGGGATGCCACCCAGGGCTACTGTGCGCCAGGGTATGGAGGCAAAAGGCAGGGAGTTCTGCGGGGTGGGTGCTGAGTGGGATATCGTAGCTGCTGAGGATTTGTGTGGCAGGAGCAGAGAACAAGGTGGGGCCAAGCTATGGAGATGAACTTTGTGCTATACAGGTAACGGGGAGGGCTGGAGCAGGCGTCCTCAAACTACGGCCCGCAGGCCACATGCAGCCCACCTAGGACATTTATCCAGCCCACCGGGTGTTTTTGCCACCACTGCCTGTCCTGCCTAGCAGCCAACTCATCCCGGCACCCGCAGTCCGGCCCTCCAGTGGTCTGTGGGACAGTGAACTGGTCTCCTGTTTAAAAAGTTTGAGGACCCCTGGACCTGGAGGGTTCTTCAACAAAGCAATGCTTGGGGATGGATGGAGTGGTAGAGCCTGGGAACTTCCCATCCACTGGCCACGCGTGAGGAGCAAGTCCAGTGTGAATTGCCAAGCAACCCCCTCTGCCTTTGTATCCCCAATATCACCTAAGATGCTGGCGATACTGCTTCCTAACAGCATGTCAGTGATGAACTCAGGCACCATCGGCCTGTGCAGGAACAGAGTGACACACGAGGACTTGAATGAATTCTTTACGAAGGTGATGTCAATCACATCCCTAGTAGAGGAGCAGAGGGAACCAGTGAGCCTTTCCTGACATACCCCGTGTGGCTTTCCTTCTGCCTCTGGCTCAGGGCTGCCGGATGGGGCAGAGGCTGGACATAACCCTTCTGTTTTGGAATCCATTTGGCAGGGTCTCCCACAATGTCCTTAATGTGTCTGGCCAGCTTCCCAGCAGTCCACTCTGGGGACTCTCCACAGAGGCACGAGACTCTCTCCTGGGCTGTGCGGGGATGTCCTAAGCCTGGGCACTTGCCTTTGTGGGCCCTTTCCTCCATAAAAATCATACAAAAATTCAGACTTTATGCTATGTTGGTATAAAGATAAATATAGCCCAGGCTGGATTCATTGTTATATATTTTTTCTTCTGATTTTAAAATAAAGTTAGAAGTAAAACTTTTTCCTGATCCCTCAGAGCATGGTGGGGCCTCAGGTCTGTGCCTGCCACGCCTGATGGGGAGTCAGCCTTGCTCTGGCATTCAAAGACGTGCCTGCAGGTGCCTTCAGGATCATCCACTGCAGCAAAGCCTGGGGTGGCCAAAGCATGGAGAAGCCCAGTTGTGCCTGTGATGGAGTTGTCATGGCAGAAAGCCAGTGATCCATGTTTAAGTGGAAAGATGATGAAAGGTAGTTAATAGGTTAAAACGATTCTCAACCTGTGGGTCATGACCACAGGAACTGTATTAAAGGACCGTGGCATTAGGAAGGTTGAGAACGACTGGGTTAAAATAAAACCCTGACCCCAAGTTCACCTGATGGTTATTCTATCCAAGGGGTTGATCTGGAGCATCAACGGCAAAAGATCCACAAAGGTATTGGCATCTGGAATCTGTTTCACCTCCATTGTTTTCAGAACGTTGTTCAGGATGCCTGGGCCCTTGCGGAGGGACTTCCGGAGGTGCATGGCTTCTGTGCCCTTCAAGGGAAGACGACACTGTTTTGTGCATTCCCTACCTAAAAGAAAACTGGGCCCAGGCCACCAGGAGAGGATATCCTGGGAACGAGGAACAGCAATCGGAGGACCAGATGCCAGCCAGATGCAGCTGCTGCCTGTGGCAATGTCAAGACTCCCTGGGCCCTGGGGGCAATTCTATGAAGAAACTGGCAGGACATAGTGGCTCACGCCTGCAGTCCCAGCACTCCGGGAGACTGAGGCAGGATGATTGCTTGAGCTCAGGAGTTGGGGCTGCAGTGAGCTGTGATCCTGCTACTGCACTTCGGCCTGGGCGCCAGAGCAAGACTCCCATCTCTCCCTATTTTTTTTTTTTTTGAGACAGAGTCTCAAGCTGTCACCCTGGGTAGAGTGCCGTGACGTGATAGCAGCAACCCCAAATTCTTGGGCTTAAGCAACCCTCTTGCCTTAGTTTTTCTATTATTTTAGTAGAGATAGGGTCTGGCTTTTTGCTGAGGCTGGTCTCAAACCCATGAGCTCAAGCTGTCTACCTGCCTCAGCCTCCCAGAGTGCTAGGATTACAGGCATGAGCAACTGTGCCCAGCTCCCATCTCTGTTTTTTAAAAAAAGAAGAAATAGATGCTCAGAGGAGGTAGTGTGAGCTGTCTCACAACTCTGCAGTCTAGTTCTGCCAAGAAAGTCCCTGATATGGACCCAGCTGCAGGAGGTCATCATGCCACCTGACAGGTTAAGAGTGCCCAGGTCCAGTGCTGCCGGGCTGGCTGCAGTCAGACACTTCTAGAACGTGACAAACCCCCAAAGTGCTTGTACTCTCTGGGGACCTTGGTACATGGAGCTGGGGAGGCAGGGGAGCTTCCTTGCTCCTAAGCACAGTAGGCACAGGGCTCTGGCCATCTGACTGCTCCCCACTTTGTCTTCTGAATGCAGAGAATAGGACCCCAGCCTCCCTGCAGCCAGAGCGGCCACAGAAGCCTTCCCCCCACCCCACCCCGCTGCTGGCCGCAGACCTGGTGCAGAGGCCCCAACAGGGATAGGATCAAGAGTAGAGCATGCTAAGGATGTGCAGCAGTGCCAGCCCTGGTGTGTCTGGACCGCACAGGGTGTTTCCCATTGCTTGTAGCTCTAACAAGGGCACCTGAATTTGGCTTATCCTCCCTCAGAAGTCTGTGACAACTCTTGGAGCTGCTGTGAACACAGAGCCTACCAGTGCATGGGGGTCTGAGGTAAGGCTCTGGACAGAGGCACAGAATGAGGAGACAAGAGCAAGCCCCGCCTCCACCCCCGCCCCTGGCCCAGGCACCCCCTCACTTCCACAAAGGAGCAGCTGGTCATGTCGAGGATGATGCAGCCCAGGGACCAGACGTCAGATTTCTGACTGAAGGAGAATTCCAGAGCTTCAGGTGCCATCCAGGACTTATGAAGGGGGTCTGTTGGCAGAAGCAGAGTGAGGCCCATTGAGTCCTGGGCCCTCTGGGGGCACTGTGCCTCCTTGGGTGCCCTTCAGTCATTCTTCCTGGAGAGATGGAGACATACTGTGGGGGAACAAGAGGACCTTGGTCAGCTAGACATCTGCCTTGACCTTGCAGCACTGGGCTGGACCTGTGTGTGCAGGGTGTCTGTGTGCCCACTCTGGCCGCATGAGTTCAAAAGAGAATGTGCCAAGGTTAAAATCCACACTTCTCTGAACACCTTGACCCCACTGAAGGTCGGGACCTTGGGGCAGAGTTCTAGTCACCTGCTCTAGTTCCTAAACCTGAATCCTAGGCAAGAAGCAGCAGAGCAGGGTCCTCATCAGCCTCATAGTCCCCTATTGGTCTCAGGTGGCCTCTCCTTCACTAGACCTCCCTTCCCCAGGCAAACAGCAACTGGCTGAATTTCAAGGACCCTGCCACCTGCACCTCCAGCGGCCCCACACTTCCACCCATCCACACACTATCATCCAGCCTACCACTTACCTACCTACCTGCCCACCCACCCACCCGTGTACCCAGCTATCTAGCCATCCTACCACTCACCCACACACCCACCATCCTCTGTCTACTGAGGATAAAGTGCCACCAGCAACTGCCAGCTGGGATTCTTCTCTGGAACTGTATTTTTTTTTTTTTTTTTGTAGAGACAGAGTCTTACTTTATCACCCTTGGTGGAGTGCTGTAGCATCACAGCCCACAGCAACCTCCAACTCTTGGGCTTAGGCGATTCTCTTGCCTCAGCCTCCTGAGTAGCTGGGACTGCAGGTGCCCGCCACAACACCTGGCTGTTTTTTTGTTGCAGTTTGGCCAGGTTCAAACTCGCCACCCTCAGTATATGAGGCTGGCACCCTACCCCCCGGAACCACAGGCACAGCCCCTTCTCTGGAACTTTCAGTGTAGTGGTTCTCTCCACTCACAGCTGTTACAGGTTTGCAGCCCAGGAACCTCTGTCCTGACATTTTGTCCAAGGAAAGACCTCGTCTCCCCTTGCCACCTGCCCCTCCCATCTCTGTTATTTTAGGGTTCCACAGAGTAATCCGTGTGGAGCCAGCACCTGGTACCTGGCAAGTCCTCTGCCCATTTTAATTTCCTTTCTTCAGAAGCTGCTACATCATTTTCCTAAATGCTGGTGTCTTCTTTTCTGTTTGTTTTTGATACTGTCTCACTCTGCCCTGGGTAGAGTGCCGTGGCATCAGCCCAGGCCACAGCAACCTCAAAACCCTCGGTTCAAGCAATCTTTTGCCTCAGCCTCCCGAGCAGCTGAGACTACAGGTGCCTGCCACAATGCCCGGCTAATTTTTCTATTTTTAGTAGAGACAGGGTCTCGCTCTTGTTCAGGCTGGTCTCAAGCTCTTGAGCTCAAGGGATCCTCCTGCCTCAGCTTCCCAGAGTGCTAGGATTATGGGTGTGAGTCGCCATGCCCCGCAATGCTGGATGTCTTCTGAGCCCCACATCTGCCCCCTTGGTTGTACTCCTGCTCAGTCAGCTGAGGGGGGCTCTTTGGAGTCCACACAGCAGGGGCTCTGATGGGACCTCTGAGCAAAGAGCAGTTTGGCAGCACCTCGTTCCAGACCCCAGGAGCAGCCCCTCCCTCCTCGCCAGTGCCACTCCCACAGCCTGCGTAGACCCCAGCCACCTTCCTCTGCACGGACGTTCCACTTGGCTTCATCAACCATCAGTGTGTGGGAGCTCAGCTCCTGCAGTTTGCAGTGGCTGCTGCTGACAAGCACGATGTTGGAGGGTTTGAGGTTCCTGAAACCAAGAGGGGGCCTTCCTGGGTGCTGCAGGGCTGCTGGGTGGTCCCAGGCTGGCATGCACCGGGGCAGCCAACTCCCTGCCTGCACCCCAACCACTTCTGCAATGGCAGCCCACGCTCTCCTCTCTTCTCCAGAAAATTCCCCTTCTTTGCCTACTTTTTCAGTGATTGTTTCCCATAAACAGAAAATACACTTAGTTATTTTAGCCTGAGGGAAAAACCCAACCATAAGCAGGAATCCACACACTTAGCCAGTCCAGGGCCCCTCAGCAGTGTGTTCACCCCTTTGGAGGTCTCAGTTGTGCAGTAGGGCTGGGTGTGCAGCCGTTGTGCACTGTCTGGAGACACTGACGCTGAATCATGAGCATTCCCTCTGTACATGTGGTCTGCCTGGATCTTCTCTTCTTTAAATAAGATTTTGTTGGCTGGGTACAGTGGCTCATGCCTCTAGTCCTAGCTGCTCAGGAAGCTGAGGCAGAGGATTGCTCCAGCCCAGGAGTTTGACATTGCTGTGAGCTATGATGATGCCACTGCACTCTACCCAGGACAACAGAGTTAGACTCTGTCTCAAAAACAACATATATATATTGGTATTCATAATCAGAGCCAGCTCCCAACCCCTTCAGACTATGGATTCTGAAGCCAAGGGCCACACTGCTAATAGCTGGGATAGGGTGTGCTGTAGCCCATGCTGGATCCAGAGGAGGAAGCCGTCCCCCCACCCCCCGTCTTGTACTTCAGAGCAGCCTACCCCAGCCATTGCACCTCCATACAGCTGTGCACACGTGAGCATGTGAGGCCCTGGTGCTGCTCAGAGGAGGGCACCATGCTCCACTCGAGGGAGGGGCTCTGTAAGGCTGGTACCTGCCACCCCATCCTGTACCCATCCCCAGCCCCCAGCAGACGCTGCCTTTTCTCCTGAGGCAGCAAACCAGTCCCTGGAGGTGGCGGCCCTGATCACCTGTGAATGATGTCTAGCTGGTGTAAGTATTCTAGTGCGTCCAGCACCTGGCCCAGCACGTCCTGCAACCACTGGGGAAGAAGCAGAGATGCCAGGATGGGAGGGGCTCCCTCCGGCTGCTTTTAGGTGGGATGCCACTCAGAGTAGCAGCAGGACAGGGAGCACATTTGCTCCCTGTGGCTTGGGGCAGGTGTGAGCCAGGTGCGTACAGCAGGGCAGCCCTGACCCCAGGCTCCAACTCTTGCCTCCCTACTAGAGGCCCTGTGTGCCCTGGGGCTCCAGCCCTGTGCCCCCTCCCCAGTGGTCACGAATGTGGGCTGTGGCCCGCACTGCCAACACCAGCAGGGAGTCTGTGGCAACCCCCCAATAGGTAACAGATGTTCATGCCTGTAGTCCCCACTTGGGGCCTGCTCCTTCATGTCCAGAGAATGAAAAGAACCCTAAGAGAGACACTTTGGAAGCATCTGTGTCAGGCACTAGCACTGCTGAGTTCAAGGGGCCGATGGGCAGGATGCCAGGCTCACCCTGCCCCGCTGGAGCTGCTCCATCAATGACTGAGCTTCTGGTAACCTTCTGTGTGTCAAAGGCTTGTACACCACAGACCAACAGAAAGCCGACTCAGTTTGGTTCCTGAGCCCCAGTTGAGAGGGAGCTTCATGCTGCCAAGGGGATATGGTACTCAAAGGCTCCAAACAGCCTCCTCAGAGCAAAAGCAAGGAAATTTGGGTGATGCCTATGGCTCAGTGGGTAGGGTGCCAGTCCCATATACTGAGGGTGGCGGGTTTGAACCTGGCCCCGGTCAAACTGCAACAAAAAAATAGCCAGGCCTTGTGGCAGGTGCCTGTAGTCCAAGCTACTTGGAAGGCTGAGGCAAGAGAATCGCCTAAGCCCAAGAAGAGCTGGAGGTTGCTGAGACCTGTGACACCACAGCACTCTACTACTGAGGGCGACAAAGTGAAACTCCGTCTCAGATTAAAAAAAACAAGGAAAATTCATGTGGCAGGGATCACAGCTGTAAACACGACCAAGCTTCTGGAAGAAAACAAGAGAGAGCATCTTCACAGCCTCGGGGCAGGAAAGGGTTCTCAAAGCAGATTCAAGGCACTGACCTTAAAACTGCGTCAAAAGGCATCATTGAGAAAGTGAACTGAGCGGTGCCCGTAGCTCAGTGGGTAGGGTGCCGGCCACATACACTGAGGCTGGCGGGTTGGAACCAACCTGGGCCAGCTAAACAATGACAACAGCAACAACAACAGCAGATAGCTGTGACACCAGAGCACTCTACCCAGGACGACAGCTTGAGACTGTCTCAAAAAATAAATTAAAAAATAAGAAAGTGACCTGGCAAAACACAGCTTGGGAAAAGATACTCTGGGGCCTTGTCTGAAACATGTAAATAGCTTCTACACATCAATAAGGGAAGGCTCAGCCCCTGTAGCTCAATCGGCTAAGGCGCCAGCCACGTACACCTAAGGTGGTGGGTTCGAATCCCTAGCCCGGGCCCGCCAAACAACAATGATGGCTGCAACCAAAAAATGGCCGGGCGTGTGGCAGGCGCCTGTGGTCCAACTACTTGGGAGGCGGAGGCAGGAGACTCGCTTGAGCCTAGGAGTTGGAGGTTGCTGTGAACTGTGATGCCATGGCACTCTACCCAGGGGGATAGCTTGAGGCTCCATCTCAAAAAAAAAAAAAATCAATAAGGGAAAACAAACAACACAAGGGTCTTAGTGAGCAAAGACCTGAACAGGCACAAAAGACATCCAAAGGGCCAGAGTGCGCTCCCCAGTTACTCGGGAGAGGCAGATCAGAGCTGTCAAAAAGGATTACTGCCCACTAACATTAAACAGACTGACCCAGACCACAGACAGGCGCCGTGGCTCATGTCTCTAGTCCCAGCACTTTGGGAGGCCGAAGCAGGAGGACTGCTTGAGCCCAGGAGTTCCAGGCTGCAGTGAGCGTGATCATGCCACTGTACTCTGGCCTGGGTGACAGAACAAGACCCCGTCTCTAAAAAACAAAGACTGATACAGTAAAGTGCTGGTCAGGACATGGGACCTGCACAGCTCACAGTGAGAGCACATACTGGCTCAACCACACCGCGCTGAGATCTGAGAAATGTCTGGAGTATGGACTAAAGCTTCACATATACCACTCCCAGGAATTTATCCAGCAACACTCAAAACACCCCCCCTTTTTGTTTTTTGATGAGACAGAGTCTTACTCTGTCACCCTGGGTAGAGTGCCATGGCATCATCATAGCTCATAGCAACCTCACACTCCTTGCCTCAGCCTCCCGGTAGCTGGGACTACAGGTGTCTGCCATAACGCCTGACTAGTTTTTCTATTTTTAGTAGGGATGGGGGGGGGGTCTCACTGTTGCTCAGGCTGGTCTGGAACTCCTGAACTCAGGCAATCCACTGGCCTCAGCTGCCCAGAGAGCTGGGATCACAGGTGTGAGCCATTGTTCCCTTACTCACAACAATCCCAAACTGGAAACACCCGCACACTCAGCAACACAAGAACATGTGAACAGCCTGGGACTCCCGGCAGAGGGGGGGATGGGCTGCAGAAGGCCACCCTCGGGCGCACTGCACAGCACAGGGCTCAAAGCATCCAGCCCAGGATGAGACCAGACCCAAGTGCAACATGTGAGGGTCCAGTTCTGTGAGCTCCTTCACAAGGAGCGTCGCAGTCCTGGTGACTGGCTGGAAGCCTCCTGAGATTCCAGGCTCAGCCTTCACCGGGGCCTGGAGGAGGCTGTGGGCATGCACATGTTAAGGACATCATGCTGTGCACCTGGGGCTGTGCAGGACACAGTGCATGATACCTCCAGATAGACATTTAAGAAAGAACAAGACCCCAGACCTCAGCAGCCTTCCCCTCTCCACCCAGGGCCTACAGTGCACAGTCCCCAGGCCTAAAATTAGAGGTGTCTTACCTTGGGCTCAATGACCTCTTTTGCCATCCTCTTCCTCTCAATGACACTCTGGAAGCTGACCTTATTGAACTCCATCACCAGGCATAGGAACAGGGAGGAGATCTGCTGGGCGTAATGCCCCTGAGCCAGGTGTCCTCAGGGGCCCCTCCAGAGCCTCCCTGAACTGGACTGGCATCAAGTGGGGGCATTGCCCACAGAGGGGCTCACAGCCCCTGCTCCTCCAGCCCTCCATGCTCTGCTCAGAGGAGGGCACCATGCTGTGCTCCACGGAGGGGCTCCTGGACACTGCACAAGTGGACTCTGCCTGGGACCACTGGGTAACTGCTATCCTCCAGGAGCCTGTCCTGACCATGACCCCAGCACACCAGGCCGGGGGATCCAGTGCTGTTCTCCCTCCCTGGTGAGACTTCTTCTGGCTTTTCTGCACCCTCCTGAGAACATTAGGGGATGCTCAGAAAATATCTGGGGGTGTGCGCAATGAGGGCCCCTCCCTAAGGCTTTCCATAGGGTCCCGCTGGGGAGGGAAGTTATGTGTTGGGGGCTCTTAAGTCCTGCCCAGACCCCAGGCTGTCAGCCCCAGAGGAGACACTAGTGTGGACATCTCATAAACACTGATGCTCAGCCTACCACCTCCTGGCCTTCACCTTCAGTGCCCTGTCTGGCTCAACCTCCCTCCCTCCATCTCAGGTTTGTCCTGAGTGGCCAGGAAGCTCCTGGCTTCATACAGCCTATGGGGCGCAGCTCAGGATTTGAACCCCACTCTGCTGCCTATTAGCTGTGTGGCCTCAGGAGCTTCTAAACCTTGCAAGCCCCAGGCCACATCAGGAAGAGAACAATAGCTCCTGCCCTGCAACCCTCCCTGTGCACGGTGATGGACACAGCTGGCCACAAACTGTGGAGGGCTGCAAAAGGCCATAGGAAGCAAGGACCAGCTGCCCATGGCCAGCTCCTTCCATGAAAGCCCCAAACCCTGGCAGTGGCATAGACCCTCTAAGCCTTTGGTTGCATGGTGAGCTGATGCACAGAGTGCCTGCGGGGGCCGGGGCCACATGGCAGCTGGGAAATTTGTTTGTCTTGGGTTCTGTTTCTTCCTCTGTGAAATGGGAGGGTAACCCCTCCTACAGTCAGGTCACTGGGGCTCACAGGTGCACAGAATGCCCTGGAGTGGGACCTGGCCCCAGTTAGGGGCGAGTCAGGGCTGGCTATGTTTGGAACACTGCCACTGCCCCACGAGGGCTCTTCTGTGCCCAGTGTGCTTTTCTGCAGCCCACTAGGTGACAGCTGCCCACAGGTCCAGCTGTGACCCACCTCCTCGTTCCATGTGATAAACATCTCTTTGTACATAGCAATGTGGCTGTGCTGGAGCTTCAGCAGTGGCATCAGCTGTGGGGATGAGAGCAGAGGAAATGAGGTCAGGGAGACATGGCCTCTCGGCTGTGTTCTTTAGCCACGTAACCAACAAAGCTCTGAGCTGGGCAGGGAGCAGTTCAGGGAGGCCATGCAGCTTGGTCCCATCTCCAGCACATGCTGGCTGTGCTGTGTGGCTGAGACAAGCTCTCCAAGCCTCATGTTCTTATGCGAAAATGTAGTGACAAGTGGCCTCTGCCCCCTAGGGATGTCCTGTGGATGCAGGAGGAGTGCCAGGTATGCAGGAGAGAAAGCTCGGCCAGGCCTGGCCAAGACGGTGGTGCTGCCGGAGGGAGATGCGCCCATGGAGGGTGCCAGTGTTCTTGATACAGCTCAAAGTGCTTTGAAAATAAGCCCAAGAAGGCAGCACAGACGGCTGAGAGCTGCTGAGCCAGAGGGCTAGCATCCCTGATGGAGGGGTAGCTATTGAGGCAGGTTGCCCAGTGGGACATGGAGGGGTCTTGCTGTGGTCTCAAACTCCTGATATCAAAGGATCCTCCTGTCTTGGCCTCCCAGGGGGCAGGGATTACAAGCAGAAGCCACCATGCCCAGCCAAGAAACCTGGGGCAGTGTGGGCTTCATGTGGGCATCCCACACTCCTATTTGTCACAGTAGCCTGGGCCTGCCACTGTGTGCCAGTCATATCGTGGACCAAAAATGATGGCTGGCAAAGCTCAAGAGCTGGCCGTTCCAAAAAGAAGACAAACAAGTGAGCATTAGATGGGAGGGGACACACGTTACCTCATGTGAAATGAAGACACGCAAAGAACTGCTCAGAGCTTTTGTACAGCAAACCAAAGCTCCTGCAGCTGCCACCGCTGCCACTGTGAACTGGATGTCACCAGCGATAAGGTCAAGAGGTAGATGTAAGGGTAATTTATATTTTCTTTGCTAAACAATTCTCTATTTCCAAATATTCTGCTATAATACTTTTATCATTGAGAATAAAACAGTCGGCTCAGCGCCTGTGGCTCAAGTGGCTAAGGCGCCAGCCACATACACCTAGGGTGGCAGGTTTGAATCCAGCCCGGGCCCACCCAACAACAATGATGGCTATAACCAAAAAATGACAACTACAATTAAAAAATAGCCAGGCAATGTGGCGGGCACCTGTGGTCCCAGCTACCTGGGAGGCTGAGGCAGGAGACTCGCTTGAGCCCAGGAGTTAGAGGTTGCTGTGAGCTGTGATGCCACAGCACTCTACCCAGGGGGACAGCTTGAGGCTCTGTCTCAAAAAAAAAAAAAAAAGAAAAGAAAAGAAAACAGTCTTTTAGAAGGTGGTTGTTGGTAATTAGCCTAGGCCCTGCCCAATATTTAAACTTCATCTTCTCTGGAACACATGTTCTAAGTTGTCAGAACTATATTTAGAAGTGAGTATCTTTCTTGGCTGGGTGTGGTGGCTTCTGCTTGTGACTCCTCCTCCCTGAGAGGCCAAGATAGGAGGATCCTTTGAGATCAGGGGTTTGAGACCACAGCAAGACCCCATCTCTACTAAAAATAAAATAAATTAGCTGGGTGCAGTAGTGGGTGCCTGTAGTTCCAGCTATTTGGGAGGCTGAGGCATGAGGATCCCTTGAGCCCAGGAGTTTGAGGCTGCTGTGAGAGCTATGTGGCACCACTACACCCCAGCCTGGGCAACAGAATGAAAACTTATCTTGAAAAAAAGAAAAAGAGTGTTTTAGGCATAGACTCCCTTCATGACCTACGGCTGCTGGCTTCATAGCTGGTATAAAACTACTTGTGAACCTCCATCCCTCCATCCACACAACCCTTCACCCCATCCCTCCACAGTATAGAACACAGGCCAGCCGTGGTGGCTCAGGCCTGTGATCACAGCACTTAGCACACTCTGGGAGGCCAGGGCGGATGGATCACTTGAGCTCAGGAATTTGAGACCAGCCTAAACCAAATGCAAGAGCCTCATCTCTACTAAAAATAGAAAAAACAAACAAGTGGGGTGCTGTGGCAGGTGCCTGCAGTTCCAGCTACTCGGGAGGCTGAGACAAAAAGAAAGCTTAAGCCCAAGAGTTTGAGGTTGGGGTGAGTGATGACGCCACCGGACTCCATCCAGGGCAACTGAGTAAGACTGTCCCAAACTCAAAAAAAAAAAAAAAAAAAAAAAGAGCACAAAGTTTTTTTGTTTTGGACCATTTTACACAAAAGAGAAAACCACCAGAGTTTCCACCTACAGGGCCGCATTTGCCTTATGCTCATA
>CAUYQV010149481.1:0-18743 GCA_963574575.1 Galagoides demidoff
TGGCATCACAGCTCATAGCAACCTCCAACTCCTGGGCTCAAGCGAGTCTCCTGCCTCTGCCTCCCAAGTAGCTGGGACCACAGGCGCCAGCCACAATGCCCGGCCATTTTTTGGTTGCAGCCATCATTGTTGTTTGGCGGGCCTGGACTGGGGATTTGAACCCACCACCTTAGGTGTACGTGGCTGGTGCCTTAGCCGATTGAGCCACAGGCGCCGAGCCGGTACCACTGTTAAATGAAACACTTATGTTAAAGTTAATAGAGTTTAACTGAACAAAGTACAAAATGTGAATAAAACAGCCCTAAGAACCAGAAGAAGTTCAGGAAGTACTTTTTCACATTTAAACAGACAGCATTTATAAACAGAAAATGGAACAGAGATACAGAAGCATCTTTACTGGTTACAGTTCTGTGTCTGCCTTATGTGAACATAGTTGGATCAATTGGCCACCTGTGATTTACTGAAGCTCAGCTGCTGTGATTTGCTGGGATCTAGCTTTTTGTTACAAAAGTACACTCTTAAAATAGACTTTGAGTTAGTTTATGTTCTAAGTAAGGTTACCGTTGTTACGTCGGGCATTCTGAAGCCAAATTTAGTTTAATTTAACAGAACTCATCCGTGACAAGGTTTCTTGAGTTAAAAGGTAAGATAACAGAAGTAGGTCACTTGATTTATCTCAAGGATGTTATTTGCTAGCTCACATATTGTACTTTCAATACAGGGTAGTGGAAAGAAAACTGAAGTTAGTTAAGATAGGAATAGAGACTGAGGAAATAAACAGAGCATATGCATTACTTTATAACTTTATCATGAAGTTTTGATATGGAAGGGAACAGAGAAATGGAGCTTTAACTGACAGAGAAACAAGGCTGAGTTTTTGTTTAGGAAGGGAAATGTACACATGTTTAGGTTAATTATGATGATGCAGTTTATAAGAGAAACTGATGCAATAAACTAAACAAAGAAAAATGGGAACAGAAATGGTGTCCTTGAGACTTCAGGGCTGGATGGTACCAGAACTTCTGACATTTGCTACGGATGAGAAGGAAGCAATTGAAGTAAATAGGCAAAATTCATCTGTGGGGATCAAGTTGTTCATTTTTACCAAAAATAGGTCAGTAGATGAGGGTTGCCAAGGCCTGGGTTCTTGAGAGAAGATAATATTAAATAGTTCTCTTGGAAGACACCATTCATGATGTTGGTCCACCTTCTATAACAAAGACACTAAAACACAGTGATTTGGACATGGTAGAGTTTTTGATTTTGTTTCTGTTTTCTATGTTTTGGGAGGCAGGAGGACTCTCAGGTAATCTTTCAGGGACCCACACTAAAAGTGCACCTGTGCTATCTTCCACTATTTCAATAGCTTCTAATATTATTTAAATCTCCATCATTTTCCAAGCTACTAGAAGGGGTAGCATTTAAATTGAGGATAAATAAGTTGTTTTGGAGATGTGCTCACATTTTGCTATCTAAACAACAAAAATGCCTGAAATATAATGTGTGTGTGGGCAGCTGCTTCCCACTTAAATCTCTAGGGAGGGGGCTTCTACTACTAAAAGCAAGATGGCAAGATTTCATGTAGAAAGTTAGCTGTCCATGCACAAGGATGGAGGGAAAGAAAAATTAATAAAACAAGTGTTAAGAATGTATAACCATCATGGGAGTCTTTTTAGCATTACAGTCATAAATTGAGTTAGCTGATAGTATCTTCCTCAGCTGCTCTCTTTACAACTTATTGAGGAACAATTATAGGTTAGGAGATAATTATAAACACTAAAGATGGAAGAACAAATGATTTATATGGTATCTTCTGTATCATGGAGCTTTCATTCCAGTACATGAAACATATAAAGAAAGAAAGGAGAGCTGTCTCATGTGATGAAAAGCACAATAAGAGAACTTAAATTGATGTGATTGTGAGAGGGCAAAGCCCTTTGGCTAAGAAGGCTTTTAAGGTGAGATGTCAAAGAAGAGAAGCAAGCCAAGAAAAGATAGGCAGAGAAATCCTGGAAGTGCACCACTTGGCACAAAGACCCTCCATGAGAAATAATTTTTGTTTGGGCAACAGAAAGAGAGACAATGATATTAAAGCATGATGGGCAAAGGGAAGACCAATGGGACTGACGCTGAATACGCAGGTGCACACGAAACATCAGGGCTTTAAAGAGTGAATAAAGAGGTTCGATATTACTTTAAGTGAAAAATGAAGTTATTTTGAAAATTATAGAGTTGAAATGATGTGACCCAATTTTACTTAAAAGTAAAGACACATATAAGACTAGAGTTCTACAAAAGTAGGATGACATAAGAAGAAGAGTTCAAACTTTTCCACTTTGAGCTATTGACCTAAAGGAAATAAAAATGTATGCCTATAAAAATATTTGTACATAGTATTTATAGAAGGTTTATTCATAAGAACCCTGAACTGGAAATAGCTCAAATGCTTACAAGCAAGTGAAGTGTTCATATAAAGGAATATTATTTAGCATTAAAAAAGTTCTGGATTATTGATACCCACAACAAAGTGGCTGGATCTTGGAAACATGTTGAATAAAAGAAGTCAGATTTTAAAAAGATCATGCTGTCTTTTTTTTTAATATGAAAATCCTAAATATGAAGTCTAATTTATACTTATAGACGGCAGATCAGATGTTGCCTGAGTCTAAGTTAGGATGACAGCTCTCTGCAAAACTGTGTTGAGGTGATAAAAATATTCTGTATCTTGCTTATCATATAATTATATAGATGTACACTTTGGGAAAAACAATTCAAACTTTACAATTAGAAAACATACATTTCCTTGTGGATTAAATCATATCTCTTTAAAATGTAATTTGTCGTTTTTTTAAAGAAAAGATCAAGAGAGTTAATAGGTTTTAGAAGTTCTCAACTATCTTTTACTAACATTCTATTTCACTCAAGCGAAACAGTACATTTTTAACATGGAGAACAATTCTCTGAATAATCTGAGTCATGACTAACTTTGTAGCCTAAATTAATTTGCTCAAATTATCTTTTCTACCCTCGGGCTTTTGCACATGTTGTTCTTTCTATGAGAAAGCTTTTCCAAATCACTTCTCACCTAGTTAAATCCTACTCTGTCTTCAAATCTCACATCAATCTTCTCTTCCTTCAGGGAATAACTTCCAAGTTTCTCCCCATATATTGCTACACATATAACACTTTTATTAATGAAAGTCTCCATGATTAGATCATAAACTTAAAGACTAAGATGGCTTTCTTTCTAATCACCACATCATCAGCTAGTAACTGGATGGAGTAATTGAAAAGTTTCAATAACAATCACTAGAGCCACTGATTCAAGGAATCACACCCTAATACAGCACATGATATTTGGGCAACGGCTTGCATTACTTATCCACCTCAATGTTTATAAGCATGGAGATAACCACATAATAAAGATCTTGAATGTTTCTGAACAAAAGCAGATGTGGGTCAAATAATTGAGGAATAGGGAGTTAAGCAAAAGAAGAACTAAATGGAGTGAACAAATGGATTCTTAGTTGAAAAGGATCGTTACAGTAGTAATTTAAGTGTATGGTTTAGCATCATTATAGATTTCACATAGTGAATCATCACCACATGAGAATCACTGAAGAAAGGCACTTTGACTTTACATTTTCTCAAAGACTTTCTATATGACACAATTTTAAAGTTGCAAATATCTGGAAATTGAGCAATTACTGAATAGACAGTAGTATTGAGAGAAAATGTTGAGACCTTGCCCTGAATCAACAGTTCAGATGAAAGACGAAATAAGACTCCACCAGGACTCTCTATCCTAGTTAGGTCTCACTCTACTCAACCATAGAAAAAATACAAGAAGAAAGGGATGCAATTGAAATCTTAAAAAGCTTTCTAAATTTTCTACTGGCGTCAACTGCTCAACTGGTAGATTTTGGATGACTAAAAAAAATCCAGGAAAATAATTTTCTGTATCCATGGAAACCTTTTTATGAAGATGGTTGAGATAAATACGGCTGTCTGTATTTTTGGTAGAGGATGAACCCTGCTACCTGGTAAAAGCAATATTAAAAGTCCCCTAGGGAGAGCTAAATAGAATGAGTGATTTTATTTTTCGTGGTGAGATTATAGACATAAGTCTTTTAGCTGAAAATAACCCTGTCTTACAGAGAAGTGGGAAATGCTCACTAAAATGCTCAATAGCTTTGGGACCAATTATACAAACATTTGAAGGCCACTTCCTACACCTGATACACCGTTCCAGGTGATGTCTATTTTTTTATATATTATTATGTTTGTACTTCTTTCAGTGCCTTCTTGCAACTCTCGCATTTCTTTACACGTCTTATAACCCACAAATTACATTAAATATACATCTAACGCGTCACACATTTTTATTCAAAATTATGCAAAATAACAAGATTTTATTTTTAATAAATTTGGAATCTAAAGTGAATATACTTATGAACATACAGGATGGCCATAAAGTTAATATGCAGCTGTGGTCACCCTGTAAGACATGCTAAGTATTAGAAAAATCTGCCTTTCAAAAAATAGAGCGGCGGTAATAAACTGAGTGCTTAAAAATACATACACAATGGAGGCTAGCGAGTGACGGGAAATAGGGGCTGAAAAGTCACTGATTTAGTAATACTGAACCACTGCCCCTGGGAGAGAGAAATACTGTCTCACCTAGATTGTAATCTCATAACCTAAAAACAATTTATTCTGGTAGATTCTATTTGCTTATTTTACAAAAGAGAAAACAAAGTGTGTAAGTGTTAAATGACTTGCTTGAGGCCGCTCCACCAATGGATGCAATAGATAGGATATAAACTCATCCAACTGGAGCCAGAGCCAAACTGGTCTCCTGCATTTCACTTTCTTTTTTCTTTTTTCCTCCAGAATACTAGTGGAACTATACAAGTTTTATTTACATACTTTATTTTTGTACAGATTGAGTTAAAGTGATGCACATAAGTATGCCGTTCACCTAGAGAGTGTGCACTATACCCAATGGCTGTTAATTTACCCATCGCCTCCTCCCCATTCTCCCCAGCTTGATTTTCATTACTTCCATATGTGTGCTTAAATGGTGATCAATTAGTTCAAATTTGGTATTGAGTTCACTTGTTATTTCTCCATTCTCCTGAAATTTCATTTAGAAGAATGGTTTCCAGTTCACTCTAGGTTGTACAAAAAGATACTAAATCCTTGTTGTTTATGGCTGAGTAGTGCTCCATAGCATGCTTATGCCACATTTTATTAATCCATTCACGTATTGGTGGCCTCTTGGGTTGTTTCTATGTCTTTGTGATTATGAATTGTGCTGCAATAAACATTTGACTGCAGGTGTAATTTGTATAAAATGACCTTTTTTTCCTTTAAATGTATACCCAGCAACAGATTGCTGGATCAAATCGCAAGTCTACTTTAAGTTCTTTGCGGTATCATCATACAGTTCTCCATAGAGGTTGCACTAGTTTGCAGTCCTACCAACAGTGTAGGAGTTCCTTTCTTTTCTTTTCCATGCCAGCATCTGTTGTTTTGGGACATTTTGACATGAGCCCTTCTTATTGGAGTTAAAGGATCTCTCATTATGATTTTAACTTGCATATCCCTAATGACTAGAGACATTGAGCATTTTTTCATGAGTTTCTTGGTCATTAGGACGAATATAAAAAGTAATTGTTCATATCTTTTTAGTGGGTGGTTTGGTTGTTTCTTGCCGATTTGCTTGAGTTCTTTTCAAGTTCTGGTTATCAGTCTTTTAGCAGGATGCGAATATATTCTCCCATTCTGTGAGTTGTCTATTTGCTCTTTTGATTGCCTCTTTGGCTGTGCAGAAGTTTTTTAATTTGATAAAGTCCCATTTATTTATTTTGGTTGTTGCTGTGATTATTGCTTTTGGTGTCTTCTTCATGAATTCTTTGCATAGGCCGATATCTAAAAGAGTTTTGCCACATCTCTTTTGGGATTCTTACAGTATCTTGGGTTAGGTTTATGTCTTTTATTTATCTGGAGTTAATTATTATGAGTGGTTAGAGGTGTGGATCCTGCTTCAGTCTTTTACAGGTGGCTGTCCAGTTTTCTGAGCACCATTTATTGAACAAGGATTGTTTTCTCCAGTGTATTTTTTTGTTTTTTGTCAAAAATCAGATGAGACTATGAGGATGATTTCATCTCTGGGTTCCTTGTTCTAATCCATAGATCTATATCTCTGTTTTTATAACAATGCCATTTTGACTACCACAGCGTTGAAGTACAGTTTGGAGTCTGGTAAAGTGAAGCATCCCACTTCTTTGTTCTTATTATGTAAGATTGCTTTGGCTATTTGGGATTTTTTCTAGTTCCATGTGAAGCTCCTCAACAGACCAGTATCTAGCACCGAAACTAAAGCAGCAATAAAATACCTCCCAACAACAATAACAATAAAAAGTCCTGAACCAGAAAGTTTTACATCTGAATTTTACCAAATCTACAAAGAAGAGCTTGTACCTATACTGCAGAAATTGTTCCTTAACATTGAGAAAGAAGGATTCCTCCCTGACTCATTCCATGATGCCAGTATCACCTTGATTCTAAAGCCAGGAAAGGACACCACTAAAAAAGAAAACTACAGATCCAATATCCTTTATGAACATAGATACAAAAATTCGCACTAAAGTTTTAGCACACCAAATGCAGCTACTCAAAAAAAAAGTCACGACCAAGTGGGCTTCATTCCAGAGGTGGAAGGATGGTTCCACATAATCAAATCTATAAATGCATTCACTACATAAACAGTTGCACAAATAAGGACCATGTGCTTATTTCAACAGATACAGAAAAAGCATTCTACAAAATTGAGTCCCTTTTTATGATAAGAACACTTAAAAATAGGCATACATTGGACTTTCCTCAGATTTTACAACAAATGATAAACACTTTAATTCTTTATAGATTCAGATACTGAAATTGAAAAGTCATAACAGTTCTCTCTAATGTATATTAAGTGGCAGGGGTTGAAATTTAAGGCACTTACAGCATCTTCCAGATTAGTGGTTCAATGTACTCCATGCTACTTCTGGGTATAATTATATTCCAGAAAATTAATAGAAATATAATGAAAATAAAAAGTCTTAAAATTTAATATTATGACAAGAATTCATTTTAATTTATCTTATTTTTTATTTTGAGACAGAGTCTCAACATCAACGTCCAACTCTTGGCTTAAGCAATTCTCTTGCCTCAACCTCCCGAGTAGCTGGGACTACAGGCTCAGGCCACAATGCCTGCCTATTTTTTATTGTTGTTGTTGTTGTCATTGTTCCTTAGCAGGCCCCAGCTGGGTTCAAACCCACCAGCCCTAGTGTATGTAGTCAATGCCCTAACCACTTTGCTATGGGCAACAAGTCATATTTTAAAATTATTAATTGTGAAATGATTTTCATATAATAAAAACAAATTTTAAGTATGTAGCTATTAGTGACAAATGATTACAATGTAGTCAAAATTCCAATATTTTTGAGACTTCCCTAGGTTTGTGTATTAGCAGTTGGCTCCTTTTTTCTATCTGTGTACTTTAGTTCAGATGACTTTTCCTGATCTATTCAAATTCACTGATCTCTTTCTTCTGTTGTGTCCAACCAGGTTTTTACTCAAAAAATACTTTTCACATACAGTTTCTTTTTCAATTTTTAGGATTCTTATTTGGTTCTATTTTTTCAATTAATGGATGTTCCATTTTTTCCAGTGATTATAACACATCTTCTTATGGATTTTTTTGAAATCTAATACTTTTTAAAAATATTATTTTATGTTCAGTTAAACATGTGGGCTACTTTTTGGCCTCATTTATTTATTTATCTATTAGAAACAAGCTCTCCCTCTGTCACCAAGGAGTGAAGTGGCTCAATCATAGTTCATTGTAACCTTGAATTTTAGGGTTCAAAGGATTCTCCTCCCTCAGCTTCTCAAGGAGATAGGACCATAGGTCCAGCTAATATTTGCTTTATTTATTTAGAGACAGTGTGTTTTGCTTTGTTGCCCAGGCTGGTCTCAAACTATTGGCCTTAAGCAATTATCTTGCTGTGGCTTCACAAAGTGCCATGAAAGCAGGCATGAGACACTGTCCCTACTCCCCACCACCTTCCATTTCTTTCTTTCTTTCTTTTTTTTTTTAATTAGATCATATTTGTGCATGCTAATTCTATCATGGGTACAGTGTATTGTTTCCATATACAATTTGAAATACTTTTATCCAATTGGCCAACATAGCCATCATGTCATTCTCATAATTGTTGTGTTAAGACATTTCTACTGACTTATTCTTTAGACTGCAAGTCATATTTTCCTGTTGTGTGCATGTCTAATACTCTTTTCTTTTCTAACTGAAAATTTGAGGGTTAATATGTAACAGAGAGTCTGAGAATTGCTTTCTACCCGGGAAGTTTATTCTGTGTGTTCTAGCAGGTGGTCATTGAAAGTTCAGCTTCTTGCTGTGCAGGCCTGGTTTCATTCTTGATTAGTACTGGCCCTGAGATGTGATCCTTACTTCTGAGTTGCAACCCTTGCAAGATTGCTACCAAGCCTTTTTTTACTTGATGCAACTTCAGCTTCTGTACCTCTTTCTTATGGAGGAGAGCTACTTGAGTATCTTTCAGCTTATATTGCCTCCTTTTCTTTTACCTTAATTTTTATTAAATCAAAACTGTATACATTTATGGGGTACAATGTGATGATTTGATATGCAACGTGGAATGTCTAAATCAAACAAATTAACATAACCATCACCTCATTGACTTATTTTTGTGATAAGACATTTCTAATATACTTTTAGTTATTTTGAAGTGTACCTAACTATTGTTTCCTCAGTGGGCTCTTTGCATTTCTGGTTTAGAGGTAAGTAATGATAGAGGGAAGTTTTATATAGATTTTGGTCCTTCCTTTTCTGTGGCTTCCTCCTCCTGAGTTCCCTTTTAATTTTCAGGAACTCTGGTGATGCCAAACTCTATTCTCTGACTCCTTACAACAATAAAACTGTGACTCTCTGCTTGAGCCCTGTCCGCTATTCTGGGTTGTGGGTTAATCAGTGCTGTCATGGAAATAGCCAAAAAAGAATGAGAATCTCATCCAGTGTGTTATATTCTGGAAGGGTTATATTTACTCAGGTGTCCCTGCTTTAAATTTCTTTTCAATACTTTCAGAAAATGTTATCTTTATTTTTTCAGAGTTGCTATTGGTACCAATGGAAGCATTTGTACATTAAAAATAAATTTATTGTTACTGGGATCTAATTTATTTTTTAAACATTAAAAAATCACTACTGAACTCTGTTTAAAACTTTTAATCTGTGAGAAGCTGCTAATGACTGCCTATTTCTTCTTGATATAAATATATGTATTATGAGGTAAACTGATATAATTTAGGGAATTATATTTCAAGATATTCATTTACGAAATCCAAATGGCATTATTATTCTTTACTCAACTCTTACCTCTCCAATGCTTTTCTAAAAAAAGTGTCCACTTTCATCTATGAACAGGAAAAAGTAGGCTCGGCGCCTGTGGCTCAACCGGCTCACATACACCTAAGGTGGCGGGTTCAAATCCCCAGTCCGGGCCCACCAAAACAACAATGATGGCTGCAACCAAAAAATGGCCGGGTATTGTGGCGGGTGCCTGTGGTCCCAGCTACTTGGGAGGCTGAGGCAGGAGACTCGCTTGAGCCCAGGAGTTGAAGGTTGCTATGAGCTGTGATGCCATGGCACTCTACCCAGTGGGATAGCTTGAGGCTCTGTCTCAAAAAAAAAAAAAAAGAAAAAGTAGACTTAAATACGCTTACAACATCAAAATCACATCTACAAATAAGAAGATGTGTTAGGAATTACTGACCTCATTTTCCGTTGTTGTAACCATTATATGGATTTTTGAAAATAACCCCAGAATTAATGCAGGAGAATTTAATATACAAAATTGAAAAACTATCAGATCTTAGCATTTGTGTACTTAGAAATAAAAAACTCCTAGTTTTTAATTTTATTTTTTGAATTTTGCCTTTAATTGGCTTTCAATTGTCTCAGTTTGAAGATCTTTTTTTAAATTTTCTTTTATTTATTTATTTTATTGAAACAGAGTCTCACTTTGTGGCCTTTGGTAGAATGCAGTGACAGCATAGCTCAGAGCAACCTCCAACTCTTGGGCTTAAGCAATTCTCTTGCTTCAGCCTCCCAAGTAGTTGGGACTGTAGGTGCCCACCAGAACACTTGGCTTTTTCTTATAGAGAGGGGGTCTTACTCTGGTTCAGGATGGTCTCAAACCTCTGACCTCAGGGCAATCCACCTGCCTTGGTTTCCTGGAGTGCTAGGATTACAGGTGTGAGCCACCGCGCCTGGACCTAGTTTTTAATTTTTATTTCACAAGAATGAATTATCTACTTTTAACTTCTTGTCACTTAAATAAATTTATCTAATAAAAATGTAATAACTTAAACGGTCACATATTTTTCTCACACTTACATTTCCAGATATTTAAATTGAAAAAGTGGAGCATGGTGAATAAGGAGAAGCACAATGAGGAAGAAGAAGGAACTCTTGCAACAGTAATGCAAATCATCTAAAACATACCATGGTTTTTCTGAGGTTTATCTTACAGGTGTACAAGTGAATCTCTCTAAGAGTAGAATGAGAACATTTTAAAACAATAATTGAGAAATGACATGAAGGCTGTGTTGATCAGTTTGATGGAAGTATTTCGGATTGCATGTGAAAACCCCACACTGTACCCCAGAAGTGCATTAATGTACATAGTACCATTCAATAAAAAAAAAAAAATACCATGGTTTTCTTAGCCCAAAGTTTTAAAATATCATGGGCAATTGTAAAGGAGCAGTAAGTGATAATTTTGAAACAGCAGCATTCTATCTTTGTTTTTACAAATTAGGTCTTGAAAATAATCTGTTAACCTGATACTACATATTTGATCTCAAAAAAGAAAAGACTTTCTCAATGCTTAATCTTTTAAATTGATAAGAAAAGATATCAAAATGACCTGCAATACTTGATCAATTGCTCTTATTATGTGGATGCCTTAGCCAAATTAGTATTCCCTGGGTTCAATCTTAGTTTCTTCTTAAAAATCTTTGCCTGCTCTATAAAATACGAAACTTTGGACCACAAGATATGTTTTCAGTCAAAAACAGTCTTCTCTCAGATCTATCTAATAACGCAGTCCACCCCATACTACTTTATGCCACTTTATTTTCAGATTTTACTCTTAGTCATTTCTTCCTCTTCTTACCTGTTGTAAAGCCAGAAAATTACATTTTTGTTGGGGTTTTACAATTTCTTTTTGGTGGAAAGAGTAAAGGTCAGGCAGCATTCCATTTCAGGAAGATAGCTAAATGGTTGGCATTAAAGTGTCTGCCAAAATGATGGAGTAGTATTCATTTTTATTTTTTCAGTGAAACCATATGAAATCGCAAATAAAAGCCCTCACTACCTTTAATGTCAGATTTTAAATTAAAAAATCTCTCATGTCCCTGCCTCCTGAATCAAAACTTATTACGAGTGATCCATATTTACTTCAATGTCTATTCCTTTCTAAAATAGCTTAGATATGTGAATCACAGCAAAGTAGTTTTAAACAAATTTAAAACAATCTTATCAGGAAAGTAAATGGGTAAAACTATTTGTTTAATATTTAATTTTTAATCTTATTCATTATTAAATGCCCCAATTCCTCATGATGTGAGTGGGTCAAAAATGGCGTGATCCACATTCCATAATGAAAATCAGAGAAAGCTTTTTAATGTTTAGTTAGTAGTGTGTCAAAAGAAAAAGAAATAAACCATTCTTGTTTGTGTGTGTACCATTTTTCATCATCTTTTAAAATTTTCAGTATTAATTCAAAATGTGATGAATAATGGTCCTTAGAATTTTACTTATGTGATGTACTATTTTTATAGATTTACATATCTTGAACCATCCTTGGGAACCTACTGGGATCTGATCAAACTAAAAAGTTTCTGCACTGCCAAAAAATCAAGCAGACAGCCCTCAGAATGGGAGAGAATTTTTGCAGGTTATATTTCCAACAAAGGTCTAATAAACAGAATCCATAGAGAACTCAAACTTATTAATAAGATAAGAACAAGTGATCCCATTTCATTGTGGGCAAGAGACATGAACAGAAGATTCTCTGAAGAAGACAGGCGTATGGTCTACATGGACACATGAAAAAATGTTCATCATTTTTAATCATCAGAGAAATGCAAATCAAAACCACTTTGAGTTATTATCTAACTTGAGGAAGACTACCCCACATCACAAAATCCGAAAACTACAGATGTTGGCATGGATCTGTAGCATGTGAGAATGGATCATCTGTGGCATGGAGAAAAGGGAACACCTCTGCACTTCTGGTAGGAATGCAAGCTAGTATATTCCTTTTGGAAAGAAGTTTGGAGAACACTCAGGGGTCTAAATGTAGACCTGCCGTTTGATCCCGCAATTCCTCTACTAGGTGTATATCCAAAAGACCAAAAACTGGCAACAAAGATATATGCACCAGATTGTTCATTGCAGCTCAATTCATAATCACCAAGTCTTGAAATAATCCCAAGTACCCATGAACCCATAAATGGACCGATAAATTGTAGTATATGTATACAGTGGAATACTATGCAGCATTGAAAAAGGATGGAGATTTTACCTCTTATGTTTAGGTGGATGGAACTGGAAAATTTTCTTCTTAGTAAAGTATCTCAGGAATGGAAAAAAAAATATCCAATGTACTCAGTACTACTATGAAACCAATTTATAATCACTCACACTTTCATAATGAGAGATGAATCACAACTATAGCCCAGGATGAAGGAGGGAAGGGGAGAAGGATGAGAAGATAGGAGAGGTGGTTCAATAGAGCAAGGGTTAATGGTAGAACCTCACCTATGAAGCATGTTGCAAGGGTACAAGTCAAATCTATCAAGTATAGAACACAAATGTCTTAACACTGTGATTAAGTAAATGAGGTAAACGCTATGCTAATTAGTAGGATGTAAGCACTCCAATTTGTGCAAATAATAAACACTAATCCCACAAGTCATAAATGTATTCATGATCTATGTATATATGACTTAATAAAAAAATAATAATGGTCCCTAGAACTGCAGTGATTAAAAAATACTAAGAAAAAGTGAAAACTACCATCACAATAGTTTGGATTAATGGAGTCCTAATTACAGTCCAGACACAATGAGAAGTGATTTAATTACCTAAGGTTTTGTTTTTAAATAATTCCAATATTTAGTTGATACTATAAAAATAATTTTGGACTCCACATTAACAAACAATAGTTGATTCACAATAAATAAATTAATTTTAAAGCTATCCAAATAAATTGGATAGAAGTATATGGAGCCTTCTGACCTCACAACTCTTATTGGCTTCCGAAGGTAATAGAAAAAAACATTTACTGTATTTTAAAACCCGATGAGAATATTTTCCTTTACAACAAGTGGTACACTGTGCAGAGGAAAGATCACAGAAATTGATGAAGCAAGCCTAGGTTTGAGTCTTGGTTCAGTTAAATCTTGACAAATTCTTGTCTGAATTCTGTGGCACATAGCAATGGAGATGTAATAAAAAATGTAAATAAAAAGAATATAGTTTATAAAATATTGCATGCCATTAGCTATTTTCTCCTTTGAGGAATGAAGAACATAGACATGGGCACAAGCAATCACTGGGTTGGTGACATTTTACTTGTGGTAGAAATGAAGTGAATGACTCTAAGTCTGATAATGAGGATATAAATGAACAATTTTATCTGCATGAACCATTTGGGAAAAATCAAATAGGAAAAGAAAAAAGGTCACTTTTACTTGTACAATACAAAATAAGTTCTGAGGTGGGGTTCTATATATCACATAAAACAATATGTAACCATGTTTTTTCTATGTATGTTTTACATACCTTGCATTCTCTAAACTATGTGACTATCTGATCAATGAACTGAAAATCAACTGAGGGTTCCTTTTCCAGTAAAGTCAATATTATCAGCATCATTAAGACATAAACAATTTTTCTTTCACAACACCAGTTTTCACTTATATTTTAAATATGCATTAATATTTTTAATTGACACCCAATAATTTTGCATATTATGGGGTACCTAGTGATTTTTTGATACATACAATGCATAGCATTTAAAATTTTTTTCAAGGTATTATAGGTATACCATTGTTTTTGGTTACATTGATTGCTTTTGTAATGCTTGTAAATGCAAAAGACATTATTTCATTCTTCCTTATCTCTGAGTAATACTTTATGATATATACATACAGGTTTTATTTATCCACCCATTGGCTGATGGGCATTTAAGTTGGTTCTATATCTTTGCAACTGTGAACTGTAATTCTTTAAAAATGTAGGTTTTGATCTTTCTCTTTAATATTTCTATTTTGGTGTCCTCATTTTTATGACCCCAAAGTTCTTTCATTTATATTTGTAGTTGCCACTTTCAACTTCTACCATAGGAAAACTTTCTGACTTAATTTTCTATTTCCATTCCATTCACACTGGCTCTTTTTTACTGTAACTTGAATCCTCCACACAACTATTCCTAAGTGCAATTGTAGAACCTTATACGCGGTTGGACATTTAAGTTTGTAAACTCATCCTAGATAAAGTGTTAAATACCTCATTGCTGAATATCACCATCATCACCTTCAAAGTGCTCCCTCGGCCATGCTATTCAGTAATAAAGTATGTAGCACATTTCCAGTATAAGCTTATGAACTTAATTATCCAACCACGTAATGCCTTTCTCTGAAAGTCACCATAACTTTTTCTTTTAACTTTCTCAAGTTGTTCAAATGTAAACTCAGTGAAGTGTTTGTCTATAATTGTAATCAAGCTCCTGCAGTCTCTACCCTATCTCAGCACCTTTATTCCATATAATCATTGACTTTCTACCCTAAATATCTAAATAGAGTTAGATATTTATAATATTTCCTGTCTATTCTCTATAACTAAAACATAAGATTTATACAATCCATGGGCTTTGTTTTGTTCACTGATCGACAAAAAGGCCATACACATATTTTTCTGTTGTACAAAATAATACATGGCACTTTAATAGATATTCAAAACATATTCATTGAAGAGTGTGTGCACAATAATTATTTTGAATGACTAATGTCCCTGAGATTTTTATCTCTTCATGGTTGATTACCAACTATTTTAAAAATACTACAATAGATTACCAATAAAGCAAAATTGACTTTATTATCTACACTAAGAAGAACAACATTATGACAGTATATGAGTAATGTTTCAGAAAGAGGAAAATGAGCAATGGATATTTAAAGGGTTTTTCTACAAGATCTAGGCATTTAATGAGGGTCTTTCATTGTAATTATGTAAGTGGAAATGGGTAAATTTTGTGATATGGTGAGATTGGTGGATACCTTGTGGCCTGGGTCTTGAAGCAAGTCTTGATTAAATAGTCAATTGACAATTCAGCAGTTGAAAAATATTCTTCTAAGAATGTGGCTGATTAATCAGTTAAGCATTCTGGTTTCCTGAGAAGGGCACTGGTTGATTACTCTACTGTCCGGGTAAATAAATTTGGTGGAAGTTCCTGGAGCATGTATTAAAGTTAACTTTCCAGTTTGCAACTAAATACTCTTGAAAAACAATTCTCTGAATTTTTATAATTCCTTCCTCCAATAGGTCCAAATTACTTTTTAATGTCAATTCTTCTAATCATGTAATGCAAAGGTTAAAAAATATTCATAATGTCTTTACTGTGTATCTGGCAATTCACATGCACGATCTTATTTAATTCTCAAAAGGAATGAGGTTGGCTTGGCACCAGTAGCTTAGTGAGTAGAACTCTGGCCACATACATAAAAGGTGGTGAGTTTGAGCCCAGCCTGGGCCTGCTAAACAATGACAACTGAAACAAAAACATAGCCAGCTGTTGTGGTGGGTGCCTATAGTCCCAACTACTCAGGAGGCTGAGGCAAGAGAATCGCTTAAGCCCAAGAGTTTGAGGTTGCTGTGAGCTGTGACACCACAGCACTCTACTGAAGGCAACATAGTGAGACTGTCACAAACAAACAAAACGATGAGGTTGAAGTTCTCTGTAATGAACAGATTTATAAATTAGGAATAAATTATTTTCCCCATGTTTGTATAGCTGTGTTTTATAAGTATTTAAATTTAAATATATAACTTCATAATACATTGGTTGAGAGACCATTAAAATGTTATTGCATGGCATCAAAAATCAGAGAGACATAGATTTGAATGCTGGCTCTGCTTATTATAAGTTTTATAATTTATTTAATCTTGGAAAAACTCAATTTCTACAACTGAAAAATGAATATGATGGTAGATGCTACCTTATGAACACTTAATTATACATGTGATATAATTCTCAATATATGTACTTTGCTTTTAGTGTTATTATTAGACTAAACTGTATGCCATTTCCTTTGTGCTGTGCTAATAGACAATCATATGTTAAACTCTTGATTACAGTCACTTGAATAAAGGCAAGCACATATTAAAAATGAACAAAATAAGAAATATAAACTATATTACTATTAATAAAGATTTTTAAAGAATATATTTCACATAACTCTACTCTTAAGCATTTTTAGTTAAAGCATCCTTAGGCAAAAGATGTATAAGCTTCTATACTGCCTGTATCAGCCTAGTCTGGTTTGATTTATTTGAATGATTTTTATCTTGTAACAATGTGTGTAACTCGTTACAAATCATTATGCCAATATTTGTAATTAAATTCATCTATAATTATGTCATGGTACCATAACCTCATAAACTTCTAGTGATCAAAGTTGTGACTCTATAAGATAATTTGTCAACACTCTTCAAAATTCTTTGCATATGAGAATGATGAATAACTATTTCCTCCAACCTATATTTTGTTATAACAGATTTTTTGGAAGGACTTTTAACTATCTCTCAACCTATATTATTGATGAAACTAAATTAAATTACAGAGGTAGAATTAAGATAAACAAAACTACTCTATAATGCTGACTTACAAAATACATGGAGGAAATATAAAGTATATATAGAGAAATACCAGAGGGAATGAGAATACTGACTCAAAAAAATACTCTCTCATAAGAGAACAATGACAAACATTGTCCAAACTCACTTTTTCAGAATTCTGGAAACAAATCTGAATCTTGCAAAACTCCAGAAAGGATTTATTGAAGAAAAATTGGTGCCTTAGGTTTATAGTGGTCTCTGAGGAATTTAATTAGCCCTATTCCCATCCTCCTTCCATCAGTTCCACAATAACCTTGAAGGCATACTGACCTGTAACCATGATGGAAAGTAGCAGCTTAGTGGCCACTGAAAAAAGGAAAAAAAAAGAAATGTGGATCTTTCCAAAGCCCCAGTCCTGAGAATTCCCATCACTTGACCTGCTTGGCAATTTTCTAGAAGCCCCACTTACAAGGAGTGTCTTTACTACTTCTGCCTTTGAGCTCTCCCACTGTGCACAGCTTGTTTTCAGAGATGCTTGTCTAAAACGGTCAGCAGACATTGTTTAATATTGCACTCACCTGGGTCAGTGGTAACAGTTGAGGCAAACAGCAAGGTCAGCAAAATTTCAAAGGTGAATCTAGTAAAGGAGATGTCTATGATGAGGAGGAGGATTGCAATCAAGAATAAATGTTGTGGGATCACACCTGTGTAGAGCTGCATGCATGACCAGGAAAGTCCTAAGATCTTGGCTCTAGTTTAAGTCTCGGCACAAGCTGGAAGTAAAAACTAAGACAAAGTTGTAAACTCACCTCCTGTCTGCACAGCAACAGCATGCTCCCAAACAGAGAGCTCGTCCGAAAAGTCTAGAAGAGTGATTGGCTCCAGATATTGAAAACAGTCCCTTTTCTATTCTTAGCTACCATTAAATCTACATGGTCAGGAACTTAACGGTCATACGTGGCAAACAATATATATGGTACTGAAAAAGCACAGCACATTCAGTTAAAATCAACAACAGAAATCTCCGTGAGAAAGAAAGAACATGATTTCAAGAATTGCCATAATATATTATTATAAAATGTCCAAGTTTCAACAAGAAATGATGAATTCTGCAAAAAACACAAAATTGTACACAAAATTGTTTTGTACACAAGAACAAAAAAAGAAGCAATAGAAACTTTTCCTGAAAAAGCTCAAATGTTAAATTTTCTAGGCAAAAAGAAAAGAAGTTAAATTGTTAAAGTCTTTTAAATATGACAAATAACTAAAGTGAATTATATGTAAATAACACAAAGGAAGTATAAAAATAATACCTGATTAAGAAAGAATATCAAAGAGACAGAAATTATAAAATAGGCTAAGGTGCCAGCCACGTACACCTAAGGTGACGGGTTCGAATCCCCAGCCCGGGCCCGCCAAACAACAACGATGGGGGCAACCAAAAAATGGCCGGGCATTGTGGCGGGCACCTGTGGTCCCAGCTACTTGGGAGGCGGAGGCAGGAGACTTGCTTGAGCCCAGGAGTTGGAGGTTGCTATGAGCTGTGATGCCATGGCACTCTACCCAGGGGGATAGCTTGAGGCTCCATCTCAAAACAAACAAACAAAAAAAAAAAAGTGGTTGCAAGGCATTAGTTCATTGTTTTTTTGTGGTTGAGTAGTATTCCATGGTATACATTACCGTATTTTCTTTATCCCTTTATCTATCTTTTTCTTTATCTTTATCTATCAACTCCTGAGTTGATGGG
>CAUYQV010149483.1:0-10137 GCA_963574575.1 Galagoides demidoff
GCCTGTGGTCCCAGCTACTTGGGAGGCTGAGGCAGGAGACTCGCTTGAGCCCAGGAGTTGGAGGTTGCTATGAGCTGTGATGCCATGGCACTCTACCCAGGGGGATAGCTTGAGGCTCTATCTCAAAAAAAAAAAAAAAAAATGCAAAGGGGCCTGCTTGACACCCGTAGCACAGTGGTTATGGTGCCAGCCACACACATTGAGGCTGGTGGGTATGAACCTGACCGGGACCAGATGAACAACAATGACATCTGTAACAAAAAAAATAGCTGGGCATTGTAGCAGGTGCCTGTAGTCCCAGCTACTTGGGAGGCTGAAGCAAAAGAATCACTTAAGCCCAAGAGTTAGAAGTTGCTGTTAGCTGTGACAACACGGCACTCTACCAAGGGTAACATTGTGAGGCTCAGTCTCAAAAAAAAAAAAACAAAGACCACTAACATGTCAAATATGAATTTTTAAAAGACTTAAGCAAAATCTAGGAAAAAGTGAATGAAAGCCTATTAGCTTAAGTTTCTACACATTTGGAGATCTGGATCATATTGTTCTAGGTCAATGTCTTCTCTTTAATTCAAAAATGTATTTTCATTGTCCTAAGACCTGTTTTTAACCTCTCTGCCTTATCAACAGGAACACAAAATAAGAGGTAATTTTGCCTATCTATTATGTTCTACCATAAAACAATGTCTTCCAAATCTAAATAAATTCTGCCCATCTGGTATATGATATGATACAACTTTTCATTGACTCATTTTTCAGAATGAACTTAAATTTACTGTTATATATTAGGAGTAACAGGACCTAAACATGAGTTACTACAGAAGTGAAATATCAAGCAGGCTCAGCGCCTGTGGCTCAATCAGCTAGGGCGTCAGCCACGTACACCTAAGGTGGCAGGTTCGAATCCCCAGCCCGGGCCCGCCAAACAACAATGATGGCTGCAACCAAAAAAAAAAAAAAAATACCCAGGCATTGTGGCGGGTGCCTGTGGTCCCAGCTACTTGGGTACTTGGGAAGTGAAGGCAGAAGACTCGCTTGAGCCCAGGAGTTGGAGGTTGCTATGAGCTGTGATGTCATGGCACTCTACCCAGGGGGATAGCTTGAGGCTCCGTCTCAAAAAAAAAAAAAAGAAAGAAAGAAAGAAAGAAATATCAAGCAAACATTGAAGAAATTTTAGATAATGAACTCAGAAAAGTTCAAAATATTCTAAGTGAAAAGAAGACATAAAAAGCAAAACAACCCTTTATATGGTATGCATGTCAAAAAAGCATAAAGCACATATACCAAAATGTTAAGAGTTATTATATCAGGCTGAGTACAGGCTCACACCTGTAATCCTAGCACTCTGGGAGGTCAAGACAGGTGGATTGTTTGAGCTCAGGAGCTTAAGCCTGAGCAGGAATAAGGCCCTGTCTCTATCAAAAATAGAAAACTTAACTGGGCATTGTAGCTGGTCCCTGTAATCCCAGTTACTTGGGAGGCTGAGGCAAGAGGATCACTTGAGCCTAAGAGTTTGAGGTTGCCATGAGGTATGATGATGCCACAGCACTCTACCCAAGGCAAGAGAATGAGACCCTGTCTCCAAAAAAAAAAGAGTGATTATATCTGGTAATAGAAGAATGGCTAGGTATTATTTATTCTGGAGATGCAACTCTTATGTTCACACAAAACCTGCACACCAGTGCTCACAGAAGCTTTATCTGTAATAGCCAAAATGTGAAAACCAAATGTCCATAGATAAGTGAATGGTCAAACCATGGTACATCCATACTATGGAATACTACTCCATAAAAAAAAAAGAAAAGAAAAGAAAAGAAAAAAAGAAACAAATCATTGAATACACAACAACGTGGATGGCTCTCAAAAACATTATACTGAGTGAAAAAAATCAATTTCAAAAGGTTACATACTCTTTGAATCCACTGGTATAACATTCTCAAAATGACAAAATTATAGAGACAGACAACTGATTAGGGGTAGTTGGGGGTTAGGAATGGTGGAGGCAAAGAGAAGAGGTGTGACTATAAAAGGGTAACACTAGGGGGAGCTTTGTCATGATGGCTTATTCTGTATCTTTTTTTTCTTTTTGAGACAGTTTTTTCTTTTTACCCTCAGTAGAGTGCTGTCACATCACAGCTCACAGCAACCTCAAACTCTTGGGCTTAAGTGATTCCCTTGCCTCAGCCTCCCAAGTAATTGGTACTACAGGCACTTGCCACAACACCTGGCTATTTTTAGAGAGGTCTCACTCTTGCTCAGGCTGGTCTCAAACTGGTGAGCTGAGGCAATCCACCCACCTCGGTCTCCCAGAGTGCTAGGATTACAGATGTGAGCCACCATGCCCGGACTTATTCTGTATCTTAATTGCATTGGTGATTGATTACACAAATCTACACTTGACAAAGTACTCAATATTGGATATATTATAGTAATGTCAGTTGCTTAATTTTGACATTTCATTATAGTTATACAAAATATAACCACTGGGGAAAACTGGGTGGAGGGTACATGGAACCAAATAAAAAGTTTTTTAAAAAGTAAAAAGATAGATCTTGCCTTTTGCCCTTCCTGCTCCCCTTCCTTCTCTTCCTTATCCCTTTACCTTCCAAGAACCATTCAGCCCTAAAGTCATAATTTGGGGCCAAACAAGGTGTCAATTTCCAAACAAATTAAGAAGGCATCTTCATGGGAGGGCTGCCCAATACAATACGGCAGAGCCCAAGCAGGGAAGAAGTTTTCCATATAGAATGGCAGTTGAGTATGAGGTATTAATGCCCAAGAAGCGTAAGGAGAATGTCTGCACTGCGAGGGAACGGTTCCATGGAGCAGGGTATCAAAAGCTGATTATGGTGAAAAATGTATCAAAGAATGGGTGTAGACCAGCACAGTGTATCAAAGAAAGGGTGTGGTAAGGGAAGGAGGGTGGGGTCATGCAGTGCTAAGACAGAGTTTAAGTTGTCAAAGCATATGCAATAGCAGAGAAGCCATATAGAGGATGGGGTAGCAAGCACTGCAGTGGGCTACAGAAGCCTAGGGACATCTGCATTTGGATGGGGGAGGGAGTAATGAGTAAATACATTATTAAGGATAACAAAGCAAAAAAAAAAAAAGGCTAATAAATCCAGGTTTCTCACTGTCAAATGTATCCTCTGGTTGTTAGACTATAATTGGAAGTAACACTGTAAACTCATAGTTTTTGACAGACCTGTAAATAATTACAGAAATCAATGTGTACACTGGGTGCCAAAATAATGCATACACATTTAAAGAAAATATATGTGGAGAAAAGGGAACACTTCTACACTGCTGGTGGGAATGCAAACTAATACGTTCCTTTGGAAAGATGTTTGGAGAACACTTAGAAATCTAAAAATAGACCTGCCCTTCGATCCTATAATTCCTCTACTAGGTATATATCCAGAAGACCAAAAATCACATTATAACAAAGACATTTGTACCAGAATGTTTATTGGCAGCCCAATTCATAATTGCTAAGTCATGGAAGAAGCCCAAGTGCCCATCAACCCACGAATGGATTAATAAATTGCGGTATATGTACACCATGGAATATTATACAGCCTTTAAGAAAGATGGAGACTTTACCTCTTACATGTTTACATGGATGGAGTTAGAACATATTCTTCTTAGGAAAGTATCTCAAAAATGGAAGAAAAAGTATCCAATGTACTCAGCCCTACTATGAAAACAATTTATAGCTTTCATAGGAAAGCTATAACCCAGTTATAGCCCAAGAAGAAGGGGAAAGGGGACAGGGAGGGGAGGATGGGTGAAGGGAGCGTAATTGGTGGGACCACACCTACAGTGCATCTTACAAGGGTACATGTGAAATTTACTAGGTGTAGAATATAAATGTCTAAACACAATAACTAAGAAAGTGCCGTGAAGGCTATGTTAACCAGTTTGATGAAAATATTTCAAATTGTATATAAAACCAGCACATTGTACCCCATGATTACATTAATGTGCACCACTATGATTTAATAAAAAGAAAAAAAGAAAAAAACTACATTACATGTGCAGTAGTCAAGTCACATTTGAGTTCTGCAATTACAAGAGATGTTCAACATGATTTGTATTCATCTTTTGTTATTGGTATACACTGAGTACCAGTCTGTGGACAGTTGGGAACCAGGCCACACAGTATCACCACCTGAGCTCTACCTCTAGTCCTGTCTCATCCCCTCCCCTGTCTATCCCAACACTCTTGTATGTGGAAAAAGTGTCTTCCTGAAACTGATCCCTCATACCAAAAAGGCTGGGGACCACTGCCTTAGCTCTGCCCACCAGAAGTAGCTATATGCCAAGAGCAGCACACTGAGCACCCGAATCTTGACTTCTAAATCCCATTTTCCACTAAAATGAACTTGGTTTCCTTGGAGAAATGGCTGACTACAGAGCTGAGGTTGGAAAAGTACAAGATAAGTCTTTAACATCTGGTGCCAAAAGCAAAGAGTACTCAAAGACTGATGGGACACATCAAAGAATACAGAGGCTCCTGTCAGCCAAATCTTAAACTGAGCACTAAAATAATCATGGTAAAAAATAAAATAAAATAAATAAAATAAAGTAAAATAATCATGATAATTGATTTTAACCCAGCAAATAAAACTCTAAATTCGTATTGATACATATTAATTAATAAATTTTAAAACATGATGAGGAATGAAATTAACTTTACAGTGGTGAAGACTAGCAGATACCACTTGATTTAAAGTGAACCATCAGGGCGGCACCTGTGGCTCAGCGAGGAGGGCGCCAGCCCCATATATCAAAGGTGGCGGGTTCAAACCCAGCCCCAGCCAAACTGCAACAAAAAAATAGCTGGGTGTTGTGGCAGGCACCTGTGGTCCCAGCTACTTGGGAGGCTGAGGCAAGAGAATCACCTAAACTTAGGAGTTGGAAGTTGCTGTGAGCTATGACACCACAGCACTCTACCACAGGCAATAAAGTTGAGACTCTGTCTCTAAAAAAATAAAAAATAAAATGAACTATCATCAGAATAGAATAAAAATTATGTATTGCCTACTGGCAATGGGTAAAAAAATGCAGCATTACTTGTATGATACTCCTGCCAGATGCTTTACTAAAATTTCATAAGGAGGAAAAAAAATCAGATAACCCCAAACTGAGGGCCATTCTACAAAATAAATGAAAAATGTATATTCAAGGGCCAAGCACAGTGGCTCACGCCTGTAATCTCAGGCACTCTGGAAGGCCGGGGTAGGCAGATTGCTTGAACTCAGGAGTTCAAGACCAGCCTGAGTAAGAGCGAGACCCCGTCTCTAAAAATAGCCAGGCATTGTGGCAGGTGCCTGTAGGCCCAGTTACTCGGGAGGCTGAGGCAAGAGAATCACTTGAGCCCAAGAGTTTGAGATTGCTGTGAGATACAACACCAGGGCACTCAACCCCAGTGCAACTGAGTGAGACTCTGTCTCAAAAGAAAAAAGAAAGAAAAATGTACATTCAAAATGTGAGACACTAACCCAAACTAATAAAAACTAAAGAGACATGACAATTAAACACAATGTGTAATTTTGAATGGACACTTTCTGCAAACAAACTTGCTTTAACTGTTAGAGGCTCCAATAGTCCTGTCAGTAACTGACAGACCAAGAAGATCATTAAGTATATAAAGGAGAGTTGAAGAATACAACTAGACAACTTAACCTAATTGACACTTATAAAATAATCCACCCAAAACAGCTAGAATACATGTTCCTTTCAAGTGAACATAGAACAAAACAAGTCTCTATAAATTCAAAATGACTGAAATAATAGAATGTATATTCTCTGACAACAATGACTAGATATCGATGATAAAAAGATGTGTGGAGAATTTCAAACTACTCAGAAATTAAACAGAACATTTCTAATTAACTCATGGGTCAAAAAGAAATTACAAAGGCAAGATTGTAAATTGAATTAAAATTAAAACATAGCAAAAGGATTGCTGAGAAAGAAGTTTATAACTTCAAATGTTTACATCAAAAAACCACTGAGAAATAAAAAACAAATGAAAACCAATAGTGGAAAGAACCAATAAGAATAAAAATAAATAAAAATTGAAGTGAACAATGGTGAAAATCAAAATCAAAACATGTTTCTTTGAAGAGGGGGAAAACTGACAAATCTCTACCTAGACTAATCCAAAAAAAGACAAATTACCAGTATCATAAAAGAGAAAGAGAAAGAGAAATAAGGTCTTTTGAACAAAAAAGAAAATATGAAGAACTCTGGTGAATTAAATAATTAAGAAGAAAAAAATATTCCTTTAAACATACAACTTACTAAAACTTATTCAAGAAAAATTTAAAATCTGAATCATCTATTTAAAAACTGAATCTGTAATTTAAGACTTTCACACACAAAAAATGTAGCCCTATATTAGCATTACTGGTGAAATATACCACATAGGTAAGATAAAAATAATATCAATCTTACAAAAACTCTTGAAAAATAAAGGAGGAAAAGACTTCCTAACCCATTTGAGGTCAATATTCCTAAAAACATAAGAAGATGAGCAGCGCCTGTGGTTCAAAAGGGTAGGGCACCGGCTCCATATGCCAGAGGTGTTAGGTTCAATCCTAGCCCCAGCCAAAAAAAAAAAAAAAAAGAAGATATTCAAGAGAAAACCAGATTAACATGAAAATTTTAAATTTAGCGAACTGAATCCAAAAACAGAAAAGCTGACATATCATGACCAAGGGTGGTTTATCCTAGGAATGCAAACGCTGTTCAACATTTGATAATCAATGCAATTTACCATATTAAGAGAAAAAAAAAAACATAATCATAGGATCATTTCAATACATATAGAAAAAGTATTTGAGTTAAACGTTCATTCATGCTTTTAAAAAAATTTTTTTCAGAAAACTAGGTAGGAAGAAAACATCTTCTCAGTCTAATAAACATCATCTATGAAAAGCCTACACCCACCATTTTTTCGGTGTTTTTTTTTCTTTTTAGAGCCCATGGCCAGCATAAACTTCTCTTGCCTTAGCTAGAGTGCAGTAGTGTCATCACAGCTCACTATAGCCTCAAAATCCTAGGCAAAAACCTATCTTCCCACCTAACCCAGACAGCTGGGACTACTGGCACACACCATCACCTCACCAGGCTAATTTTTCTATTTCTTACGAGTTGAGGTCTTGTTATGGTGCCCTGGCTGGTTCTAAACTCTTTATCATAATGCTTTTTCTTTAAGACAGAGTCTTGCCTCAGATAGAGTGCAGTGGTGTAATCATAGCTCATCACAACCTGAATTCTTGAGCTCAAGTGATCCTCCTGCCTTAGCCACTCAAGTACCTGAGACTACAGATGCATGCCACCATACCCAGCCAGTCTTTTCTATTTTTAATAGAGAAGGGAGCACGCTCTTGTTCAGGCTGGTCTCAAACTCCTGATCTCAAGCGATCTTCCCACCTCAGCCTCCCAGACTGTGAGGATTACAGGTATAAGCCACTACACCTGGCCAGCATAATTCTTAATAGTGAAAGACTGAATGCAGTCTCCTTAAAATCAGGAACAAAATCAAGATTATCTACTCTTACCACTTCTATTCATCATTGTTCTATAGGTCCTAGTAGTGTAGTATGAAAAGAAAAAAAAAAAGACATTTCATATTGGAAAGGAAGAATTAAAACATAGAAACAACAGGGTGGCGCCTGTGACTCAAGGAGTAGGGCGCCAGCCCCATATACCAGAGGTGGTGGGTTCGAGCCCAGCCCAGCCCCAGCCAAAACTGCAAATAAATAAATAAATAAAACATATAGACAATATGATAGTGGAAAATATCTTCTATATCCTAGTAATGAACAATCAGAATTTGAAATTTAAAATATAACATTTTCAGGCAGTGCCTGTGCGGCACTAGGCTTAGTGGGTAGTGCCCTGGCCCCATATACCAAGGGTGGCAGGTCCAAACCCAGCCCTGGCCAAACTGCAACAAAAATATAGCCAGGCGTTCTGGTGGGCGCCTGTAGTCCCAGCTGCTCAGGAGACTAAGGCAAGAGAAATCACCTAGGCCCAGGAGTTGGAGGTTGCTATGAGCTGTGTGACAACACGGCACTCTACCAAGGGCAATAAAGTGAGACTCTATCTCTACAAAATAAAAAAAAAATAGCATTTACAACAGCATCCAAAACATGAAATATTTAGGGGTAAATTTAACAAAATGTATCCAGTAACTCTACATTGAAAACTACAGAACGATGCTAAAATAAACTAAAGAAAACCTAAATAAATGTGGAGATATACCGTGTTCATGAATTGGAAGCCACTAATATGTAGATGTTGGTTTTCATCAAATAAATACAGAAATCAATGCAATCCCAATGAAAACTCAGCTGACTCTATTATATAAGAAAAAATAGCCACAACAGATTGGCAAAATAACAACAAAACTGGAGGACTTACACTACTTGATTTCAATATTTGATTGAAATAAAATTGTGATTTAATATAAAAGACACAGCAATAAAAACAGTGTGGTACTGACTGGGCATGGTTACACGACTATAATCCTAGCACTTTGGAAGGCCACAACAGGAGGATCGCTTTGAGGCCAGCAGTTTAAGACCAGCCTAGACAACACAGCCAGACTGTGACTCTACAAAAAATAAAAAAACTACAAGCTACGCATGGTGGCTCACACCTATAGTCCCAGCTACTGGGAAGGCTGAGGTGTGAGGATCACTTAAGCCTAGGAGTTCAAAGCAGTGCACTGTGACTGTGCCAATGCATTCTAGTCTGGGCAACAGAACAAGAGCCTCTAAGAAAAAAAAATTTTAACAAAAAAAATTTTTAAAGCCAGGCACAGTGGCTCATGCCTGTAATCCTAGCACTCTGGGAGGCCGAGACAGGTGGACTGCCTAAGCTCAGAAGTTCAAGACTAGCCTGAGCAAAAAGCTAGATTCCTGTCTCTATTAAAAATAGAAAAACTGAGGCAAGAAGATCACTTGAGCCCAAGAGTTGGAGGTTCCTGTTAGTCATGATGCCATGGCATTCTACCCAGGGCAACCGCTTGAGACTCTGTCAATAAATAAATAAATAAATAAATAATTTTTTTTTTAAAAAACTCAGTGTAGTACTGATTTAAAGATAGGCAGATCAATAACAAAAACTCCCCAAAAGTAAGCTCCCCAAAAATGTGCCAAAAGAAATGAAAAAAGACTTGTACAAAAATTTTCATAGCAAGGAATATGTGAGCCCAGGAATCTGAGGTTGCAGGGAGCTATAATGATGCCACTGCACTCTAGCCCCGGTAACAAAAGTGATACCCTTCCTCCCATTAAAAGGGAGAATTCATAGAAACTTTATTCAAAATGATTAAAAATAAGAGATAATGCAAATAACCATAAAAAGGAAAATGGATAAACAAACCTTAGGATGTTAAAATGATAGACTATTAATAAGGAAAAGGAATGAACTACTGATACATTCAACCAACATAGATGAATCACAAAAATATTATACTATACAAAAGAAGCCAGACACTAGAGCATTACATGAAGCTTAAGGCACAACAGTAATCTATGAAGGAAAAAAATCAGAACAATTATTGTGGAGAAGACTGACTGGGAAGAGATACAAACAATTTTTCTAAAATAGGCCAGGCATGGTAGCTCACATCTATACTCCTAGCACTCTGGGAGGCCAAGGTGGGTGGAGAGACTGAACTCACTAGTTGGAGAGCAGCCTAACCAACAGCAAGACCCCCATCTCTAAAAATAGCCAGGCATTGTGGTAGGCACCTACAGTCCCAGCTACTTGGGAGGATGAGGCAAGAGAATCACTTGAGCCCAAGAGTTTGAGGTGCTGTGAGCTATGAGGCCATAGCACTCTACCAAGGGTGACAAAGTAAAACTCTGTCTCAAAAAAAAAAAGGCTCGGTTCCACAGCACTCTACCAAGGGTGACAAAGTAAAACTCTGTCTCAAAAAAAAAAAAAAAGAGGCTCGGCACCTGTGGCTTAAGTGGCTAAGGCGCCAGCCACATACACCTAAGGTGGCGGGTTCAAATCCAGCCCTGGCCCACCAAACAATGATGGCTGCAACCAAAAAAAAAAAAAAAAAATACCCAGGCATTGTGGCGGGCGCCTGTGGTCCCAGCTACTTGGGTA